>OVBB01000344.1:0-27378 GCA_900406415.1 Isatis lusitanica
GCTGGACCAACACGGGCGGCTGGACCGAGCAAGGATCTTGGGCGGCTGGACATGGGAAGCTGCCTTGGGCGGCTGGACATGGGAAGCGACCTTGGGCGGACCAACACGGGCGGCTGGACTCGGGATCTGTACATGCGGATGTTCGATCTTGGATCGGTCCGAGCCCGGAATACATGCTTGGAAGAAGGATGATGGGCGGCTATGCGTGCTTGGGATAAGTCCAGCCGCCATGTCTTGATGAAAGAGTGATGGGCGGCTGGATTTAGTCCAGGACATGTCCAGCCGCCATGCGTCGTTTGATCTTGATCTTTGAGTTCTCGTTCTATCAATCTCCAAGGAGGGGATTTTGACCCCAACAGATTCTACTTCGATAAAAGGTTGATAGCGAAGGCAGGCTTCGAGGACATCGTCAAGCAAGGTTGGGAAGGACCAGAATCAGAAGAGGTCTCCTTGTTAGACCGTATTGCGAGATGTCGTAGGGTTATTGCAGTGTAGATAAAAAAGTGTAGACGTTAACTCAAAATCTAAGATTCAGAGGCCCATATCGCATTGGAGAAGGAAATAGCAAAACCTGTACCACATCTCCAGATTACGAGAAAGCTGAAAACTGAATTGGGAGAGGCTTATAAGGAGGAAGAGGTTTTTTGGCGACAGAAATGTAGAGAGTTATGGTTAAAGGAAGGAGACCTCAATACAAAATACTTTCAGAAATGTGTGAAAGGGAGAAAGGTCCAGAATAAGGTTCTTATGCTGCTAGATGAGATGGGTCGTGAACAATTCTCAGAAGGTTCCAAGAGATCTATAGCTGTGGAATACTTTAGGGAGCTATTTATGAGCTCCAACCCCTTTGACATTGAATCGCTCTTTCAAAACTTTCAGCCACGAGTAACAGTTGGTATGAATGTGAAGTTAACAACACCAATTACTGCATAAGAGATTAAAAGGGCTGCTTTTGCGGTTAAATGCAGTAGTGTGTCGGGTGAAGATGGCCTAACAGGGGTTTTTTTATCAGAAATATTGGAACATTGTTGGTCCAGCAGTTTATCAAAGAGATTGAATCCTTCTTCTTATCTACCATTATGCCGACTGGATGGAATCATACTCATCTATGTTTACTGTCAAAAATCCCAAGTCCAACCTCCATGACATATATGAGGCCGATCAGTTTGTGTTCGGTACAATACAAAATAGTATCAAAAATTCTCTGTACAAGATTAAAGGAGTTCTTGCCACATCTAATATCCGATACACAAGGAGCCTTTGTATCAAGAAGATTAATCTCAGACAACATTCTGATTGCACATGAGATGGTACATGGTCTTAGAACAATCGATAAAGTGTCTATGAACTGTATGGCAATAAAAACTGATATGTCTAAAGCCTATGACCGTGTGGAGTGGTATTTCTTGGAATTTTTACTGGAAAATTTAGGTTTCAACAGAATCTGGGTGAGATGGATGATGGCTTGTGTGTGTTCAGTGTCCTTCTCGGTCCTACTCAATGGAAGAGTGCTCGGTTTTATTAAGCCAGACCGTGGCATCAGACAGGGGGATCCTTTGTCCCCTTTTCTCTTCATACTTGTTGTTGAAACCTTAGTGGGATGCCTGAATAACTCGGAATAGAATGGTGCTCTTCACGGGATCAAACTAGAAAATTGTGGACCTGCAGTTCATCACTTGTTATTTGCAGATGATAGCCTCTTAATGTTCCAGGCTACAGAGGAGGAAGCTATGGAAATATCTTGTTGTCTGAAATTATATGGCGAGGCATCAGGACAGTTCATTAAGAAGAACAAATCATCGATTATTTTTGGAGCTAAATTGAGCGATTCTGTCAAAACGCAGATGAAAGAGGTGATGGGCATTGATAAGAAAGGGGGAGAGGGTAGCTACTTAGGCCTTCCAGATTGTTTCAGTGGCTCCAAGAAGAAAATGCTCAATTTGTTCAAGAAAAATTGCAAGGAAAAGCAGAGGGATGGTACGCAAAAGCTCTCTCGAGTGGTGGTAAGGAGGTTATGATCAAAAGTGTGGGTCTGGCTATGCCTGTTTATGCGATGCCATGTTTTAGACTCCCCAAGACTTTGTGCCAAAAGTTAATAAGTGTCCTGACTCAATTTTGGTGGAATAGTGGTGGTAACAAACAGAAGATTCCATGGATTTCTTAGAAACAGCTCTGCCACAGTAAAGAAAACGGAGGAATGGGATTTCATGATATAGAAATGTTTAACCAAGCTCTTCTTGGTAAACAGGCTTGGAGAATATGGTCTAACTCTGACTCTATTCTGGCTCAAATACTGAAACATAGATACTTCAAAGGTAATTCATTTACGGAGAGCAAGTTGGGGCGTAGACCCTCCTATGCCTGGCGTAGACCCTCCTATACCTGGCGAAGTATTCTGTACGGCCGGGAAGTACTGCAGATGGGGTTAGTGAAGAAGATTGGCATAGATGGATTCTGGATACAAGGTCAATAATCCCGCGTTTTGACCAAATGGCAGTTGTGGACCTTACTCTAAAAGTCTCGGACCTGATAGATCCTCAAACCAATCAGTGGAATCTGGGATTTGTACCTTAGGTGGTAACGGCTGAGGATGTGAGTTGTATCTCATCTATAAAAATATCTGTTTCCTCTCAGGATATGTGGGTTTGGGGTTTCTCCAAAGACGGAAAGTATAACTCACACAGTGGCTATAAACTCCTGGATTCTATTCAAGCTGCAGAACAGTTCCCAACTGTAGTTACACCTCCTCTTAAAAAAACTTTATGGAAAAAAGCTTGGAGAATCAAGGCTCCTTCGAAATTAAAACATTTATTGTGGAAGGCTTTGGTGGGAGCTCTGCCTGTGAAAGAGCGTCTGGCATCTCGTGGTGTGAATCTAGACAGTAGGTGTGAGGCATGTAACACTGAGGTCGAAACGATCTGTCATGTCTTGTTCAATTTTCCAGTGGCTAAGAAAGTATGGAATTTATCTCACATTCCTGGTCCGACATCTGGTTTTTCACCAAACTCTGTCTTTCTCAATCTACATCATCTGATAGAATCAAGTAGGTAAGTGTCATTGCCGGAGAGTACTCGATCTGCTTTTCCTTGGATATTGTGGCAGCTGTGGAAAGCATGTAAAGCTTTATCTTTTAAGATGACAAGTTTTGAACCACAGTCGGTTGCCTCAAAAGCGATAGGGGATGCTGATATATGGAGAGTGATCAATTCGAAGGATGAACGGCTTATCGAACGGGAGAGGACGGAAGCAATGGTTCAAAGAATGTGGACTAAACCTACCATGAATGCTAGCAAATGTAACTTTTGTGCAGCCTGGTTACCTAAATGGAAATTTTCAGGTGCTGCTTAGATAGTGCGAAACCACCTTGGAAAAGTATGTTGTCATAGCCGTAGGTCTTTCGCTGATGTATCATCAATCGAAGAAGCTGAATTTCTGTCAGTGCTTTGGGCTGTGGAATTTATGGGAAGCCTGAAAGAAAATCGGATCATTTTTTAATCTTCTCTTTGTCATGCTCGTGAAGTTTTGCTGAATCCGCAGGGCTTTGATCATCTTAAACACATTGTGTCATGCATACCTCGGTGTCTCAGTAGCATACAACTCTGGTCTCTTGATCACTGCTCGAAATCGGCCAATATAGTTGCAGAGAATATTACTACAAGTGTAACAAGAGACCATAGAACTCAATCGTATGTAGCCAGAGATGGCCCACAGTGGTTGCAGGATATCATTCTTTAGGAAGCAAATTGCTAATGCCTGTCTCGTTGCAAGTTGTTCACCAATGGCTACATTCCTTTTATGGTGTTTTTTTCTCATTTCTTTGGTGGCATTTTTGTTGAGATCTTGTTATGATCTTCTTTCAAGGTCCCGTTTGATTCCTTTCTATTTTTGTGGTGGAAAACTATCTTATTATATGAATGATGATTCAGTATTAAAAAAAAATCATAATTTAAACTAACATATAAACGGAATCCTTAATTAATATTGAAGAATATTCAATTTTATATTTTCTAATTAGTTAATATATAGAGAAATGGTCTGAGATGGCACATATCCAAATTTTGTTGACTTCTATGGTACAGCAGGCACAAAATGACTTAACTAGCATTTATTAATGATTTAATGACTATTATATCCATTAATTGACATCTGATCAGATGTTGTTCATGATTCACTGTCCACTTCAATATTCTAAACATTGTTTATTTATTCTCTAATTATAGAATTTGTTTATAATTATACTTTCACGTCTGATTCATAACAGTAAAACTGTGATTGCATTTTGGGATTTATGATTAGATGTTTTATCATAGAATGCATTTACACGAAATTCAGGTTTGATAAAGTGATCATGTCACATATCGAAGATTCAGTGAGGCTTTTAGCTTCTCTCTCATGGTTTCATCTTTGATTCCATCCTTGAAACTTTGCAAATTGTTTAAGGGAGCTTACGACCACGGAACTATCATATGGAATATTCCCAGTAAAGATATGTTTCACATTCAATGAGCATCATCAGTTCATCATTATATTTGTCAATATATTTTAATAATTTCAATAAGATTTTGTATTGAATGGAATGTTATGTCTCTGTCGTTCCTGGTGCGGTTTTGCCATGGCTTCCTTGCAAAGGACTGGATTGTCCGAATTTCTCACATTTATCGTGAAGCTAATTTGCTCGCCAATGGATTAGCTGATCTTGCTTTTTCTTTACCTATTGGTTTTCAGTTTTTGGAACTTGTTCCACCTGCTTTAGTTTCGATTCTGGACGATGATGCTCTTGGTCAAACACGGCCAAGACAGATTCGATTGTAGTATTTTCAGTTTACTTTTATAATACGGGAGCTCTCTGCTCCCGGTTTCTTACCAAACAAAAAAATAAGATTTTTGTATTGAAGACAGCTATTCTGGTGATCCCTATAATTAGAGTGCTCGTTATATTTACGAAGTTTGAAGAGCTAAAAGCTATTGAAGATGAGTTTGTTAGGCATCCATCGAGTCCTACGTTCAAGAACAGTCCTATAGAGAAAACACATAGCTCATCATGCTCATCCTCATGATTTCAAATACCAAAACCAGGAATTTTTTTTTAATTCAATTACCTGTAGTGGGGGGAAATTGATGAATGATGTGAGTTAACGTTGTTGTGATTTTTAATATTTCTTTATGATTCTTTCTTTTGTCTTTTGGTTTAATCGTTGGAGGTGATTATTATATATATTTATTATCTTGAAATAATCTAACGTTGTTGGTATGATGATTCAAACGTATGCATCATCCTCTCATTGTATTATTCATACTTGCTTTCTAGAGGGATTAGAGTTGAATTTAGGAAACTATCTTACATATTTAGGAAATAATCTTGCATATTTAGGAAGATTTGTAAAAGAGAACTTTGTGCACATTTCTACAACAAACTAAATTTTCAAAGACTTTCTAAATTTTAAGAAAGACCTTGCTAAAATATATATAGACTAGCTTTTTCACCCGTGCTCATGCACGGATATGAATATTTACAAACTAACTGTTTTTAATTGTTTCACAACCGATTTTTATTCCTTTGTTTGCTATTCACAAAATCAACTCAATATCGAATTGTCTTAGCTTTAAATCTAGCTTATAAAACCATAGTGTGATACTTAGTCTTCGTGGGATCGTGGCAAAACCCCAAAACTGAATCACGCAAGTGTATAGTTAACCGGTAACTCTTTCCAGTTCCAGCAAGGTATGAAGCCAAGAAGGTTCCGCAACAGCAATATACGATTGGTGACGATTGTCTCTCATAACACTCTCTGCAATGGAATCCGCAGCCAAATTTTTAACCGGAAAGGCATAGTCAAGACTCCAAGCTCCCAACAAATGCAACAGTCGAAAGATCTCATAGATAATATAGTGGAAACAGGAGAAGAAATCAGGCTGAAGGAGTGCAGAGCGAGCCAGAATTAAGGAGGATTCAAAATGACATCTTTGAACCTCATATTGAACATACATTCAACCACCCAGAACATAGCATGAAGCTCTGAAGCCATTTCTGAAAAATCAACAGTATAGGCCCTTCGACTATCATGTAGCACTTCCCCATAATGATTTCGTAGGACCCACGCTGCACCTGAGTTGGCTGAGCCGGGAATCTATGAAGCACCATTGTTGCATTTGAGACATTGAGAAGGTGGTTTACACCACTCAGAATACTGTGAGATTAGTATTCCATCAAGCTGGGAGTCAGAGACAGGTTCATTGGCGAGAACCCATGTTTCTGCTTCCCCTCGAGCTTTGGATGTTGTTGCAGCCGGACTATGAGAGAAATTTTCAAACACAAAAGTGTTTCTCGACTTTCAGATATTCCATTTGATCCACGTAAAACTTTGATTGAGTATATGTTCATTACCTCTGTGTTTACGACACACCACTAAATGATGTATGTTTAGGAAGACTGACGATTGGGAGAAACCAGCTGGAGTAATAGAAACTGAGAGTACTCCCAGGTTTCACGAGCCGCTCTATAATTGAACAGTGTGTGGCAGATACTTTCCGAGTGTAAGTTTCATACAGGGCATCTCGTGTCCAACTGAATCCCTCGGGTACGGAGACGTTTCTTAACCGTTAATGCCCCAGAGAGAGCCTTCCAGAGAAAATGTTTGAGCTTTGGAGGAGCTTTTATTTTCCATATGGGGGGAGTAGCGTTGTGCACAGAGTTCAGATATGCTAAGGTGACCAGAAGTTGATAACTGCTTTGTGTTGTATACTTACCATGTTTAGTGAAATCCCAAGCAGTTCTATCACCTCGATTTGGTGACAACGGAAGTCACTGAATGATAGTTGCATCCTCGACAATGAAATTTTCCCTTAATTTGGTTATATTCCAATGCATCGGTCTGCATTGCGAAGATCAGAAACTGATAATGTGAGGTCAACAATGCTGTCATGATTATAATTCGGGGTTCGAGGCACTTTTTCCATGATCTCATTCGTTGTTCATCTTTAGTTTCGATGCCATCTCCGATTTCTCGAAAAAGACCAGCCTGGAGGAGTTCTCTGCCATACATGATGTTGCGCCAGCCGTAAAACGGACGTTGACACATTCCACAGTCTATAAAGGAGCCATTACGAAAATATTTGTCCTTCATGATGCGGGAAAGCAACAAGGTCTGGTTGTTCCAAATGCGCATGTTTGCCTAAGAGAGCTTGGTTGAAACCACTTATGTCACGGAAACCAATCTCACCTTCTTCTTTTCTTTCGCAAAGTTTCTACCAGGCGACCCAAGAGATTTTTTTCAAATTTTTTTCCGATTACTGCTCCACCAAAACTCAATCATTGTAGAGGTTAAGCGCGAACAGAGATCTTTAGGGAGCTTAAAACACGAAATGGCATAAACAAGAAGGGCCATTGCAACAGATTTAAGCAGAAGCTCTTTTCCCCCTTGTGATAAGGACTTCGCAAACAAGCCCTGTAATCTTCCTTGAAGTTTCTCCGGAATGAAACTGAGCAATTCCCATTTAGAGCCTGAGAAGCACTCCTGTAGTCCAAGATAAGACCCATCACCTCCTTCGAAAACTATACCGAGTGTATCTTTGACTACGAGTTTGGTGTGATCATCCACTTTAGCTCCAAAGATAATTGAGGATTTAGTATGATTTATCATCTGACCTGAAGCTTCACCATATAGTCTCAAGCATCGCATTAGCTCCGAACATTCATCCATAATAGCACGGCATAGCAGAAGGCTGTCATCAGCAAAAAGCATGTGGTGCACTGTCGGGCCGCTAGGAGAAAGTTGAATTCCATGAAAAGAACCACGGCTTTCAGAGGAGTTCAGCACACCGATAAGAGCTTCTGCACAGAGGATGAACAAGAATGGTGATAACGGATCACCTTGTCACAAGCCATGTTCTAGCCAAAAGAAACCATGAGAGCTACCATTGAGAAGGACTGTATACGAAACCGTGGAAACGCAAGCCATGGTCCAGGTGACCCATTGTCTAGCGAAGCCTAATTTTACCAAGAGAACTTCCAGAAACTGCCATTCAACACGATTATTTGCTTTCAACATATCGGCTTTTACGGCCATACAATTCTTAGCAACATCGTCCACAGTCCTCAGCCCATGAACCATTTCATCAGCCACCAGTATGTTATCAGAGATGAGCAGACCTGATACAAAAGCACCTTGGGTATCCGAGATGATTTCTGGAAGGTACACCTTTAAACGATTACAGAGGATCCTTGAAACGATTTTATAATGTACTGAACAGAGACTGATGGGCCGCATATCCTTCATTTGTGTCGGGTTCAATACTTTGGGAAGGAGGCATAGCTGTGTGTGGTTCCAACCTTGAGGCTATTGTAGATATTAATGGCTGAATTTGATCGTCTAAAGATGAAGGATTCCGAGATGATTAATGATTGATGAATTCGTAGGAAAACTATCTGAGATCTCTCATGAAAATCAGATGTCGTAGGAACAAATATATACTGATTAAAAAGTTTCTTAAGAGTCTTCATTGGAGATAATATATTCATATAGTAGCTTCTCTAGAACAAGTGTTAGATCCTAACACTACAAGTTTTGAAGACATCATAGGACATCTAAAAGCATATGAAGAATGTGTTTTCGAAGAAGAAGAAGCTCAGGAGGATCTAGGGCCGGGCCTGAGTACAAGCCCATCAAGCACGAGCTTGGAGCCAATACTTTAAAAATATATTAGGGGCCAAAGTTCCAAATATATCACTTATGTTCCTAAATGTTTGTAAGCAGCCAACCTGTGTTCAATTCTTGGAATGCCTGCTCGCATTTCTCCGTCCATTCGAACTTCTTCTTTCCTCTGAGGGTGCTGTACAAAGGCAAACACTTGTCCGTTGATCTTGAGATCAATCGGTTCAGCGCCGCGACCCGCTCGGTCAATCTCTGGATCTCTCTTTTTGTTTTTAGTGAGGCCATCTCTATCAATGCGTTGATTTGTTTCGGGTTTGCTTATATTCCCCGATGAGTGACTAGGTATCCGAGGAATTTTCCAGATCCTACTCTGAATCTTCACTTTGACGGGTTCAGCTTAATGTTATGCTGTTTAAGTTGCTCGAAACATTCCCGCAAAGGTTTCACGTGATCTTTTTCTTCTAGGAACTTGACCAGCATGTCGTCGATCTAGACTACCATCGTCTTTCCGAGTTGCTCAGCGAACATTTTGTTGACGAGTCTTTGGTACGTTGCGTCGGCATTCTTTAACCCGAACGGCATCACCTTATAACAATATATCCCGCCATCAGTGATGAATGCGGTCTTGTCTCGATCGTCGGGGTTCATCATGATCTGGTTGTACCCGGAGAAGGCGTCCATGAAGGATAGCAGCTTGTTTTCGGTTGTTGCCTTGACCAACCGATCAATGTTCAGTAGCGGAAAACTGTCTTTTGGGCACACCTTGTTTAAGTCTGTGAAGTCGACGCAGACCCGCCATTTCCCGTTCTTCTCTTTTACTACCACTGGATTGGCCAGCCAGTCTGGGTGTTTCACTTCGATGATGGATATGACTTTAAGAAATCTCTCTACTTCGTTGTCTACTGCTTGGGCGCGCTCCGGTCCGAGCTTTTGTCTTTTCTGCTTTACTGGCTTGTACATTGGGTCCACGTTGAATTCGTGGCTTGTGATGCCGTTGTCAATCCCGAGCATGTCTTCAGCCGCCCATGGAAACGACCTGGTGTTTTCTTTTAGCAGAGTGATTAACTCCGTCTTGATTGGTTCTTCCAAGTTTGCTCCAATCTCCGTACATCGCTCCGGTTTTGTTTCGTCTATGTTGACCGAGATTACTGGTTCACACGGAGGTTCTCTATCTGCCTTCTGAGCTTCTATCTGCAATTTGTGCTCGAGTTTCGCAAATTGCCATTCCTCCTTTTTTTATCGTATTTCGTCTGGTGGCTGGAATCGGTCACCGGCCTTCTCAACCTGTGTTCCGTCAAGAAACAAGTTCGGGAGTCTCTTTGTCGTCCCCAGATCATCTCGACTTTGGTCGGGGTCGGGAACTTCAGGCAGAGGTGGTAGGTCGACGGGATAGCCTTCATTGCGTTAAGTCACAGCGTTCCTACGATTTCATCGCAGATCCGCGGCTAGTCTACCACCGAGAACTTCGTGTCCTTCACTACTTCTTTTGCTCTTACGGGGACTTGGATCGTCCCTATCGGCATAGTCGTCTTTCCGGAGAAACCAGTAAACGGTTTTGGATGGGTTGTGAGATGCCAGGTCCCAGTGTTCATCCTCCGAAGGATTTCAAGGAATATGGCGTTCACTGTTCCTCCTGTATCCACTAAGATTCTCGGTATTTTCTGGCCTCCGATCGAAAGGTTGATGACGAGCAGATCGTTGTGCGGATGAGCTATTTTGGCGGCCTCTCCTTCTCGGAAAGTCATCGTTCGGCCGCAGCTACCACCCGCATGACTCCAGTCTATTGCTCCTTCCGCCATTGTCTTCCTTTTGAATCCTCTCGTTCTTAGGTTCTAGAATATTTCTCGTCCCCACAGACGGCGCCAAACTGTGAGAGTCGAAACTCACACTGTCAAAACTTATATTTAATAGGGATCCGAAAATTCTATTTTATAAGAACTTAATGACTGACAATGCAAAAATATATTTTTATTGATATTTTTCGGAAGTACAAAAATAAATTGTAAAAGCTTAATGTCTTATATTGCAAGAGACTCTTATACTCGAATTGGGATGATCTTAACCTAGTACAAGCATATATATTTATACTAGGAGACCTAGGAGGCTAAAACTCTTTATAGGCGATGTGGGACAAAGTTTCTTCCTTTCAGCCGCCGACCTAGTCTTTTGAGCCCGATTCCTGGCCCGAAACCTTCAGCAATCCGTCACATTGGCTGATCCTGATCCGGGCCGACTTTTATTTTCTGATGAACAGTAACCGATGAATAGTAATCAGTGAATAGTAAACCGAACCTCGATTAAACTTAAATCGATTTTTCAGTTAGCTTTTTCACGGGATGAATAGTTTTTTAACGGTTTTTCCGGCATGAATAGCGTTCCGAACTTTCTAAATGAGCCGTCCTTCTTCTGTTTGAACTCCTAGCCGGCCGTTCCTCGGTAAGGGCCATACGCCCATCTTTATGTTGAGATACATGGGCGGATGGCTATTGGCGGCTGGCCTAGGCCGGTCCTTGCCAGACGCCATGCTCCAATGACGGTGATGATGGGCAGGTGGCTCATGTTCTGATCTTTCCCGACGCCATGCTTAATATTGAGAGTGATGGGCGGCTGGCTTTTAGAGCATAGGATCAGAACATGAACGTGCCGGATCAGAACACGTGGATGCTTGGTCTTGGATCGGTCTGAGCCGAGAATCATGCTAAAAGGAAAGAGAAGAGGGCGCCTGGCTTGTTCGGGACAAGTCCAGACGCCATGTCCTTATTATGAGAGGATGGGCGGCTGGCTTGTTCGGGACAAAGCCAGACGCCATGTGCTGATGGTGAGAGGATGGGTGGCTTGCTTGTTCGGGACAAAGCCAGAAGCCATATGCTGATGGACATGAGATGGGCGGCTGGCTTTCGAACTGAACCAGGCGCCATGTCTGGATGGACATTAAATAGGCGGCTGGCTTCCGGATTGAGCCAGACGCCGTGTCTTGATGGACACGAGATGGGCAGCTGGCTTTCAGACTGAGCCAGGCGCCATGTCTGGATGGACACGAGATGGGCGGCTAGCTTCCGGACTTAGGCAGACGCCGTGTCTTGATGGACACGAGATGGTCGGCTGGCTTTCAGACTGAGCCAAACGCCGTGTCTTGATAGACGTGAAATGGGCGGCTAGCCTTCCAAGATAGTTTGGGCGGCTGGCTTTGAACCGTGTGTTCTTTCCTTCAGTTTATCGATCTTCGAGGAGAGGATTTTGACCCCAACAGTAAGAAAATATCTTCTAGTCATCGTTGTGTATGTGGATGACTTGTTTGTGAGTGGAACGAGCCTAGAGGTCATTAACAAGTTTAAAGAGGATATGGACCCTAAATTTAACATGAGTGATCTCAGAAAATTGACATATTATCTTGGAATTGAGGTTATTCAGCATAAAGAAGTAATATCACTAAATCAAAACCGTTATGCTCTCAAGATTTTGGAAGAAGCTGGAATGAAGGACTGCAATCTGGTTCACACTCCTATAGAAACTGGATTAAAATTATCCAAATCTGAGAACAAAAAAGTATTTGATGCCACGATTTTTAGAAAGAATGTGTCTCAGCTACCTGCTCCATGCAAGAGCAGATCTATCATATTGTGTGGGAGTTTTGAGTCGATATATGCAGAGCCCCAAATAATCACATGCAGCTGCAATGAAACAATGCTTAATGTACTTAAACGAAACTACTAAACTTTGGTTTAATCTTTGAGTTATGTTCAAAGATACCAAAGTTAGTAGGTTATACTGATAGTAGCCACAATGTTGATCCGGATGATGGAAAAAGTAAAGTAGGACATGTTTTCTATCTTGGTGAAAGTCTAATATCATGGTGTTCACAGAAACAAGAGACTGGGGCACAATCCTCTTGCGAAGCCAAGTTCATGGGAGGTACTAAAACAGCAAAACATGAAATGTAGCTCCTAACTGAAATCATTGGAACATCTTGTGAAAAGGGCATCATATGCTTGATAATCAATTAGCAATCACACTTACAAAGAACCCCATGTTTCATGGCCGGAGTAAGCATATACGTATACACAAACAATATCAGTTTATAAAGGAGTGTGTGGAGAATGAACAATTCTTAGGTGCACCTCCTCGGGTGAACCTTTAAATTCACATCTCATCTCATAACCAATGAAACTGCCACGTCATACATTAATTAAAAAAAAATTAAAAAAAAAACTAAAAGTAAATAAAAACTCAATTATTGGCAAAACAAATAATTAATAAGATTAAAATAAATCAAAAGATAAAAACTAGTTTAGGGTTTATATTTTTGTGTTTATAGTTTAATGTTTTGGGTTTAGAGTTTAATATTTTGGATTTAGGGTTGAGTGTTTTGGATTTAGGGTTTTGTATTTTGGGTTTAGGGTTTAGTATTTTGGATTTAGGGTTTACTATTTGGGTTTAGGGTTTAGTATTTTGGGTTTAGGGTTGAGTATTTTGGGTTTAGGGTTTACTGTTTTGGTCTTAGGGTTTAGGATTTAAGGTTTAGGATTTAGGGTTTAATTTTTTGGGATTAGGGATTAGTGTTTTGGGTTTAGGGTTAAGTGTTTTCGTTTTAGGTTTTAGATTTTAGGTATTAATTTTTAATTCCTAAAACATAAACCCTAAACCCGACACCTAAAATATTAAACCCTAAACCCTAAATCCAAAATACAAAACCCTAAACCCAAAATACTAAACCCTAAACCCAAAACACTCAACCCTAAACCCAAAATATTAAACCTTGAACCCAAAACAGTAACCTTAAATGCAAAAATATAAAAGCTAAACTAGTTTTTGTTGTTTTATTTATTTTCATCTTATTAATTTATTTGTTGTGTCAATAATTGAGTTTTTATTTTTTTTAATTTGTTTAGTTTTTTTTTTAATTTCCTATGACGTGGTAGTTTTATTGGTTATAGGATGAGAGGTGAATTTAAAGGTTCACCCCGAGAGGTGAACCTAAGTATGGTTTGTGGAGAATTGACAAATTGTAGTAGAACATGTTCCACGAAGTGAGCAAAAGGCGGACATTCTTACAAAATCTTTCTCAAGAATCAAATTCAGAGAAATGGGGGAGCTCATAGGTGTCCAAGGCTTGGCGAAAATCAACTTTACGCTTAAGGGGGAGAATATTAAACAATTGTTAGATTCACCCCTCGTGGTGAATCATAAATACACCTCCCTTCTAAAGCTCAATCAAAGGGCCACAAAATGGTTACCAAAACAAAGGAATTAATAGAGTTAAGTTTTTCTTAAATTAGTTACGATAAATAAAAAAAATACGAATTGAGGAAAAAAAATCACACTAACAGAGAGGAGATGTTTTCTTCTTCATTACTTCCGCTGAAGAGTTGAGGTGTTCTTTCTTCTTCTCCAAATTCAAGTTTAACGGAGGAAATCGTTGATGCAATCGACGAATTTGATACCCAGATTCCCACCAAACAAGCTTTACTTCTGATTTTCTGAGGAGCGTCCGGTGCTCCGGTGGATTTGTGATGGGAGCAAAATCTGGCATGGGTCCAGTGATCTAGATGGCGACCACATGCTCCAATGAGACTAAAAGAATTCAGGGGTTTCGAGGTTCATCTCTTCCTCATGTATTCTCTCTTTGCCATTGAAATGTTAAGAAGCGTAGTGACTGCATAAGAAATTTATCGTGTAGCTGTTAATTCACTACAAGAAAATTGGTCATTCACAGCATCTAGAAAACGCTATTGTAGGTGTTTAATAGCGTTGTTAAGAACACTGTTATACATATTTGCTATAATAGACCCCTCTCTGTAATAGTGTTTTTTGTATGCTGTTAAATTTTGATATATAATAGCATTTACGCTCTGCCGTCAATTTTTTAATAAGAGCATTGTTCTGACACTGTATTATATGATATTATAGCTTAAATGTTTTGCCGTATTATCTTATATTGTAGCTTTGTATGTTTGCTATATGTGATTTATTTACAGCTTTTTGTTAACGCAATGGTGTATTGTTTTGCAGCATTTTATTCATGCTTTGGTTTATTATTTCTTTGATTGTAAATGGTGAACGATTTCACCAATTTGAACCTGTTATAGATAATTATTTATGTTCATTATGCTATCAACAATCAAATAAATAAAGATAATTCACAGCACATAATTGGTAACTGATAAAATGTTTCACATCGTCATTAATCATCCAAAGTCATCCATAACCATCATTCATCCAAGCTTAATGCTCTTAGCCTTACAAAAAAAATCATTTCATGAGTAATTTAAAACAAATTACTCCTACAGTAGCCGCATATTATACTATTCCATAACTTAAACTAGCATAACAATATTAGATCAGCCAACTCTTACCCTAAATAAAACTAGCTAATTCGGACCAAACATTTCTTCACTCCCGGACCATTGTTTCTTCATCCCCTGCAATAATCATAAGACTAAATTACTCACTGATGTATACGAAACCAACATACAAGCAGATCACACAAAACTAATGAAAACTCTTACCCAAATTTAACTACTCAACAGCTGACAATTTTGTCAGCTGGCCATGCTAAATTAGAACCATGTGCATCTTCCATACACTCCATTTCAGAAGTCTTCCTCCACAATGCTGCATCATTGATCTCAACAGCATCTACCCAAACTCGAACAGTGGTAGGTCCCAAAGATACAAAGTGAACCACCTGGTCGGGATTGTTTGACCTCCAACGTCCTTCAGCAACCACATGGTTTTTACCAGTACAGTCCATTAACTTAATCTTGTGATTTTTTTTTGAATGTGGGATTAAAAATGGAGATAAATTTAGATAAATTTATACGCTACATTAAAAATGGTTTTACCTTACACTTTGTACGCTACATTAAAAATGGAGATAAATTTACTTAAGATATGTAAAGATACAGTAAAAAAAGTACAAGATATTGTGAAGGCACTTTAGCTTTCTTTGCAGGTTAGTAACATGAGATTGTGACTGTTGTTTATCTTTTTTTGAAAGAGATTTTCAAATTGCAAGAGGTGGAGGTCTCTTAGTAACAGATTTTGAACCGCTATTTTCATTTGAGGTTGAGTGAAACGAAACTTTATTCGCCGGCCATGCTATGAAATGCCTCAAAACATCCTCAATTTTTCTCATTTCTGTTCTTGGCCTCCACAGAAATGCATCAGGTAAGACAACCTCATCCACATACACCTTAATTGCATTTGGTCTAAGCGTAAGTCCATTATCCAAAAGTCCATTATCCAATGCTTGTGGATCCAAAGACTGATTGTGGCCTTCAGCAACAACTTCTACATTTCTAGCCCAATCCATTATCATACATTTGTTAATCTCATTTATGCATGGGCTCTGTTTAACACAAGCAAAATACAATTCTATAGATATGAGTAAAAGACCCATAACTAAAATGTTGTTAATTAAATAAGAAACTATACCTTGGGCTCACTGTCATCTATACTGAGACCCTGATCTGAGATAATATGATGGTCTACAGGCCACACAATCATTTCTCCAATAACTTGTTGAACAGTAAACATGTTAGGTCCAGGTCTCCAAAGATATATATGCATATGGCTTGATGAAAATTTCAACAAGGATTTTAACAGCATCCGGTCCCAAGGGAATGCCATCAAGAAAATCTTCAATATCATTGGAAAGAAATCCCCCCTCAGCAACAATTTCATCCGAACCAGACCAATCAACCAGTGTACACTTAGGTTGTGTTGTTTTATTTACACTCAGCTAGAAAACAAAATGAAATGTGAGAACTCAGAGATAAAACAATTCCAAACTAAAGAAATTTGTTAAGTAATTAAAAAAAAAAAACAAAGAACTGTTTTTTACTTACTAGGTGAGCTGAATTTTCACCAACTTCAGTTTCTTGTTTCTGTAAAAATCAGTTTAGCAGATTTATTTACATAATAACTCAGACACTTACTATACTTGATAAATAATTGTTGAATGGATGGATAATTAACCTGCTGGTTCTGACGTAATATGGCAATTTCATCTCCCGTTTCCTTTATTTGTCTCTGCAGTAAAAATTTCTTTTCTTGCATTTGCTCCATACACTTATTCTGGATTTGCAAACAAGCAAGTTTACTCTTAGTCATTCCTCTACCGGATTATCAGCACCTAATACTTGGGTAAGGAGATCTTCCTTTTGATTTGCTGATGATGAAGGAGCCTTCTCCATCTCAGCTGCCTTTTTTCTTGAACACACATAAGAACACACACAAAAATATATGTAATGTATTCACACAATATCAAAATTAAAGTGAATCCAAAATAAATTAAAACTCGAGATTTCCCTTAAAGCTAGCTAACATAGTAAATTTAACTTACAATCTTTTCAGCGGCGTCCACACTCACTGGTGTACCATCCCTTTTGGTACGCTACTTGATCCAAACATTCAGTCTTGTCACCTTAGATGGTTCTGAGCTTTCTTTTTTTCTGTGGGAAAAGAACAAATGCTAACTATAATTGCAAGCTAATGGACTTAGAACACTGCATACTAAAGTGTGATCATTTACCATTTCTTCTCTCAATCTACCCATCCCTTTACGGCTATAAGTGTGAAGAATCGGTTTTTTCCTTCTTTCCTTGAATTTATCACTCACAGTCTAAAGGTCAATTAGCAAAAATATGTTAGTAATCTTTAAAATAGTAATCAAACAAAAGTCAAAGTGACTACCTTAAATGTTGCGCTAGTTTTCAGCTTTATATATTTACGCCATTCATTCGGGGGAACATTACTCGGTCGTAACATCATCCTTTCTTTATTATTCAAAGATGTCCTTATCTTTGTCAATAACTGTGACTTAGAGGACCTCCACAAACATCTCATCTGGTGCATCAGAACATCCCTATATAATTCCTCATCAAGGTTGAATCTAACATGTATTCAGTTAACAACAATAACTACATTAAAATAAAAGACCCAACATTCAAGTTATAATGTAAATATAGAGAAAACGTTATGTGATCACCACAATACATTTCCACAGAACAGTTTTCACTTCTTCACTGACCTTTCTCCAATCATTAATAGTGTAAGGAACATGTTCCCTTACCAATGTATCTAGGTATGATGACAACTTAACTGATCCCTCACCACAAATCTCTCCCATTGCTGTGTATTCAACTTGGTGACGAGCACTTGGATCATTGGTGATGGCTTTCATCTTTATTGGTCCATGTTGTCTCTTATGTGTAGGTTGATGTGGAACATTATCTTGCTCAGAGGTTTCAAGATCAGAGAACTCACTATCAGGATTTCTTCCTTCTTCAGGTTTTTCATTATCATGAGTCTGCTCAGCTGCTTCTTCAATCTTATCATGATTCTGCTCAGCTTCTTCTTCAATCTGATCATAATTAATCTCATCTGGTGGTTGCTCTTCCTGAAGCTGCTTTTCCACAACTTTTGACTTCTTTTTGCTCTTTTTTTTTTCTTATTTCCTGTCACTTTCTTTTGCTGATCCATCTTAATTTACATGTAACCAAAATGAAATTTAAATAATCATCAGTCAAATTTCTGAATATTCTTAAATTCACACAAACTCAAAAGAAACTCAAAACAAAAGCTCAAAAGAAACTCAAATTCACACAAAATCAAAAGAGCAGAAAAGAAAGATGAACATTAATTTCCAAAGAAAACAAAATTCGCATAAATAAATCTCAAAACATAAAACAATTCAACTAAACTACTATTTCACATATAAATTCCTTCACAATCAGTTCTGGCACCACATGCTTCATCATCTAAGTCATAAATATCCATGTTAACAGTCACTGGCAATGGGCCAACTTCTCCAACATCTTCAGTAGCTTCCTCACTGTATCTTCTTGAAGGACCTCTAAGTACAACATACCAGTTAGATGAATCATCTTCCTTTGAATAAAAAACTTGCTTAGCTAGAGAGGCTAAGATGTATGGATCCCTCTGAAAAGATACTTAGCTTTGGTTCATGTTAACAAGTGTGAAGCCATCTTCTACTCTAACGCCATTGCCTCTGACTGCCCACTGACACCAGAATAATAGAAGATAAAATACGTTATAATCCAACAGAATAATGTCAATTATTCTGCCATAATATGAAACCAAATCCACGACTTGTGCATTTTCTTTAGCACTAGCTCTACACATCGTTGTATCCTCATAGAAAACTCCACTCTTCTGACTTTGCCTATCAACATAAACTATGAGAAACCGCTGCCCATTAATTATGTAACTAGTATACGACCTTCCATCACTACGTGGACCATATGCTAACCATTTAAGTATATGGTCATGTTCTGCTGAATTGATAGGTATCTAGAAAATGTAAAGTTCATGTTAGTGCATCTTCTCCTCAAAATTATAAGCATGATATACAAGTAAAAAGAGATAAAACTTGCTTGTTCTTTTAACCAATCTGGAATATGTGTACTCAACAACAATGTTTCTTCACGTCTACATCTAGCATTAGAGTCTTGTAGATATTGTAGGTACATGCTTGTCAAGTGGTAAAAAAAACACAATATCATCCGATTGATCTAGCTAGTGAATGAAGAAATGAAAATGAACAGAGACTTACTCCACATAAGGATCCACCAAAGCCAAGTTTTGGATGATAACAAGGTGGGCTATTCTCTTCTCCATATCAATAAGAGTAACCGAAGTTTCTGCAGATATCGGACGACCTTCTAAGATAGTTCTGCTTTCGTATTCAATATTTATCTCAGGTTTTTCTTGGACCCTTGTTGTTTTTTAAAAAAAGTCACTGCAGAACTGCATGCATTCTTCAGAGAGATATGCCTCAGCTATACAGCCTTCTGGTCTAGCAGGGTTTCGAACAAAGTCTTTAAGAACTTTCATGTATTTGCAAACAATTAACAATGAATATTAACAAAATTCATTGACTAATAGGAAGGTAAACACACAAAAATATTATATGGTGTACTTATAAAATGGGTACATCCAACGAAAATGGACTGGTCCACAGAGACGGGCTTCCCTGCTTAGATGTGAAGTACATTATCTTTGGATAACATTTCTGACAATGTCTCAAGCAGTAGATCAAAGCTTCTGTCGGACCAGCCACTTTGTGTCTTGATTCAAAATAGTGTTACAATAGCAGATAGCTTGCTATGGTTTGCACAGTTCGGATACAACAGTGTTCCTGCATCTGCTAGCTTTGCAAGGAACTCATCTTCTTCCTTGTCCTCACCCTCAGCAGCCTCATTTAAATCATTTACCCTAACCAACTCTTCATCTAAACATTCAGCAGCTTGATATAACCCAACAATCTCATCATTCCACATAGCTGTTTTGCTTGCACCTTCAACCCCTGAGTTCACCACTTCGTGATGATACCAATCCGAACTCATCTTGTAAGCCTCATCCATTCCCCTTATAATTAAATGCTCAACTACATCACTATCCAACTTCGATCCATATTACGACAGTCACAACATGGGTTATGATCATATCATTGCCCTTCAAAGTAGCAGCCACCGCACTAACAAAATTTCGCACACCTCTTGCATATGCTGGATCAGTTCTTTGGTGCATTCAAATAAAAGAAGAAAAAATGGGGGAAAACAACTTAAAGTCTATAATCCTTACTGAAAGTGTATTTATGTAATTTTAATTTCATACCTCGATATATGCCCCATGTTTTGTCCAACATGATAATTTCTAACTCAAATATAGAAATCAAAGAAACAAATCAAAATAATAAAAATGAATACATGGACAGAATGTTAAAGCTAGCACAATTTTGATATTGCAATCTTAATTATAATGCAATTTAGAAATGATCTCAGTTTGTAATGAAGTCATTCAATTGAACAACAAAGCTACACGCAATCTATATCAAAGCTCCACAAAATTGATAAATTTAAACATCAAAACAAACATACTTACACAGACATAAAACAACCATTTATAATCAACATACAAATCCTTTTCAAACACATTGACAACTTAGAGAAATAATATAGTAAAATAAAATAGATGGGACAAACCTGTTGAAAGTACGGATTAGTTATTGTGATTTGAATTTCCTTTTCAAACAGAAAGATCCCAATATTCCAATCAGCTAACCATGCAAACAAAGATCTTAAATTATTAGATTTCTATTACGAGTGAGTGAAGCAAATTTTATCTAATAAGAAGTTGATAATGTATATGTCTATTTAGACACAGGAACCGCTCTTAATCATCACAACAAACCAAACTTAAAAGCCACTACATACAAATGAAACTAATGGCACAAATTAAC
This sequence comes from Isatis lusitanica, assembly GCA_900406415.1. Lineage (NCBI taxonomy): Eukaryota > Viridiplantae > Streptophyta > Magnoliopsida > Brassicales > Brassicaceae > Isatis > Isatis lusitanica. The sequence goes on from OVBB01000344.1 coordinate 20,917, forward strand.
CAAAAACTGTAACTTACAAATACCCACGAGCTATTTGTTCCAACCAAAAACAAAGAAGATTTAGAATTGAACAATTAAGCAATATGAGTAAGTTTAAGACTCTAATCAAATTAAACCTTATAGCATCTAATAAGTACATATTGATATTTTAAACTCTTATGTATTTCAAAGCTATATGGAAAAATTGATAGTTACATAGAGAGTAAACAAATTAGACACCAGATCAGGTTTGTAGAAGCTACTAAGATATCTTTCAAGTTAGACGAAGAGTATCTAAAATTGATCAATTAAACAATCACAATATATCTGTGAAAAACGAAACTACTAAAACTCGATACAAACAATGATCTGAGATAAAAAAAAAAAAAATTAACAACTTAAATCAAGCTGCAACAAATAAACCAAAATATGTGTCATATGAATACCCAGAAGCTCTAACTTCCAACCAAAAAAACTTCTACTTACGAATCAATTTACCATCAGCGATGTTCTAATAAAATTGTACATGAGTGAACTGCATATCAATGATACAAATAGAAGCATGTGCGAACGATTAATTTACAATTCAGAAAATCAAAATCGAGAAATTGGGATTAACTTTGTCGTGGTTAGTCCTCTTGCCGATTGAGACTGAAAAATATGTAACTCGAAGACAAAAAGAACAGATGGTTAGACTTAGTTCGAAATAGACAAATCTCAGACAGAAATTGAGGCCGACAAAGTCAATGTACCTCGAATTTAGCCCTAGGTCGGAATCCGACGCCGACGAAAGCAGAGATTGAGACCGGCGACGGGATTCACAGTGGGTGACACTCAGCCAAGCTTAGGGTTTATTTTCTTTACTCTTTTCTCTTTGTACGGACAAAACTAAGTAGCTAGAAGATAGTCTAGTTTTCACTAAGTGTTTGGCGCTCTAATTTTCCCTAAGTGTGGTGCCGAAAATATAATTTTGGCTCCAAAACTCTCTTCTTATTCCTTTTCGAAGGATTAGAATTAATAAAACGCTATAATAAGATACACTAGCGTGGCATATCCTTATTAATAGCACTTATGAAAACCATGCTATGCTAATATGCTATCATTGCCACTACTTGTTATAGTGTAATTTAGTTTAGCTCATGAAATTGGGATAAAATTATTGATTTAGCTGCAAACCGTTATCATCACAAGCAAGAATGTTTCATAAAATTTTTGAATTGAATGCTTAAATTGGTGGCCAATAGATCCAAACAATGACGTTATTATGCTTATGTGGCTTGTTTGCAGGAACTCTACTTTTTTTTTTTGATGAAGATGGCTCTTTATGTAAAGTTAGACTAGTGCTAGCAGCAGATAGCTGGGTATCGGGATGAAGAGTTGAGTCTGAAATACATATATTAATAAGGTCACATTTCGAAAAAGGAAAATGAACATAAAAAAAATTATATACCAAATACCTGAAATGACAATTTTTTCTTTGCTTTAGCATTACTTGATGATTTTGATATACCACGATTTTTCGTTTCAAGCACACTCAAATATCGACCATGGTGTCCTACTTTTTGGTTCCATTGTTGTCTGGGAGGATTTTTTTCTCTTTATTCCACGTGCATTAAGAACTTCTTTTTCTTCTTCTTCCACAAGTTGAAAATCTGAAGTATGGAGCAGTATCCATACATTAGCATTCACAAGTTTTTTTTTATTCTTTTCCACCAATTTTTCAAGCAATTGAAAGGTAGATTCATCTGCACACATCGTAAGTTCTTGATGATCAGCAGGAACAGATGCAATCTCACGGAAAGTATGACATATGCGACTATATCGCTTTTCAATCGATTGATTCACTATATCATTAAGTGTCTCTGAAGGATCATGAGATATTGTTTATGTTCTTGACTCTTTACTCCATCGATTCAAAATGAAGGTAGGTGGAATTCTTCTAACATCCTTCTTGGACAACAATTTTAATGCATGATGCAAAAGAAAACTTCATGCAACTACAATGTATCGTTTGGTTTTTGGCATCATACTCAACCAAATGCTCTCGTCCAACACCACGAAAATATACATTTTATTTATACACCATCTCAGATTTACTGACCTTTGTGGCAGCATAATCACCAATAATTGTGTATTCCTTCTAGGACAAGGTTAACACTTCTGGTGTATACACGTTCACTACATGTTGCGATAATTCTACAGGAGCAGATAATACCGACGAGGTATGAATCATACCAAATTCAGCACTTAATTCTTTAAATCGCCGATCATGCAACACTCTATCATAGTGTTTAAAGAAGTGGAACAAGTTATACCTTCTCTTCAAGTATTTTTTTTCAAAATATTATTCATACTTTCTCTCAACTCAAACAAACTCTTGACATATCAGCTGTAAAAGTATGACAACCATGTACTCTTGCCCATTTTTCTCTCAACTCAAACAAACCCTTTGACTATATATTCTCTGTCAATTCATGCTTCTCGAGCATTTCAATCCATGCCGATAACCACTCTACTTCTTTCTCATGGTCATATACACATTTTCCAAAGTCTGTGGCAAACTGGCCTGGTCCATGCAAGACACTACTCAACCTCTTTGCAGCATTTTGATAAATATGCCAAAAACATAATCTATGTTTTGTTTCAGGGAACACCTTCCCTATTGCATTTTCCATTGCTGCACATTGGTCTTTAAGGATTGTTTGTGGTTGTTTTCCAGACATTGCTCCAAGAAAATTTTGAAAAAGCCACTCAAAAGACTCTATGGTTTCATCATATAAGAGAGCAGCACCAAACACAATTGTTATTTTATGATTATTAACCCTGACAAAAGGAGGAAGCAATATATCATATTTCTTGGTCTTTTAAGTAGTCTCAAATCAAACAACATCTCTAAAAAGATTGTAATCACTAATGGACCGATCATCTGCCCAGAAGATATTAATGATCATATCGTCTTCATCAAGTTGCATTGAGTAAAAAAAAGGTGCATTATCCTCTTCTTTTTTTAAAGTACTCCAAAACTGCACCAGCATCTCTCTTTGCCATTGCTGCCATTCACTTACTGTAGATGAAATTGCGATCGTCTTTCTCCAGAAAACCCAGATTTTGTCCTCCTTATGTACTCATCATGTCAACAATTTCTTTTGATGAAATTCCTGATATCTCGCCATCATCCCCATGCTGTTTTTGATAGATAGAGATTGCTTGGATGCCATTCAGAAAATGCGTCACCGGTGTCCTCACTAAACTATGGTTATGATATCACTCAAAAGTCACAATTTTGTAATTACCGTTCTTCTGAAGGTAGCAAGACATGCTAGCATCACAACTACAGTTCTGATTGAGCGTTGATAAGCTCTCTTGGCCCTAGGTTCCTGTCTAAACCCATGTTTTGAGCATAAATAAACAATCCTTACTATCCTCCCATTTTTTCTCGTAGTTCGTTGTTTTCTTACATCGAAACCATGATTGGCTTCATACTTGCTATAAGACCACTTATAATGGGGGTGTTGAATTTTAAATTCAACTATTGAATGCTCACAGTGAGGGTGTTGAATAAAAGAAAAAATCTACGTGGATTAATTGGTGTTGAAAATATTCAACATGTTGAAAAAAGCTTTTATGGACCCGCAAGAGACATGTGTCTACTCTCTAGAGCAAGTTGATTTTGTTTTTTTTTTTCCTTTTTTAAAAAGTGTTTTAGATTATTGAGATTTTCAATCTCACCCATCAATAATTCTACAACAAACGATTTTTGTTTTTAATGTTTATATATTAAATTCAAAATTTTTTGTACTTTATAGATAGAGACTTGATTCATTTCATTTGGACACATGATCGACTTTTTACTATAAGTTTCCAATTATTCTCCTATAACCACTTTTTATATGTTATCTAATTTTTAATAATGCTAATTTAATTTTAATTAATAATCATTATAAAAATGTAGTTATAAAGTTATAAGAAAGTAATAATATAAATAAAATATGGTGGGGTAAGGTGTTGCATTTTACTAAACAAAACCATTGTAGAGGTTAAAATTGAAATGGGTGCTGAATGATTAGGTGGAAGAAAGAGAAAACGATGTAGAGTGTTAAAAGTTGAGGTGGAGAGTGTTGAATTTAAAAACCATTGTTGATAGTCTAAGCTTTACATGCAGACTCATCAGAACTAAACTTCATTCCAACATATAGTTTATATTTCTTCTTATTTTCATTGTTTGCCTCTAAAACATCATCATCATCAGTCTGAAATTGATTATGGTTGTTTGTTGCCTATGTCTTCTTCTTCATCGAAATCAATGATTGAAGCACTATCATCACTGATTGAAGCATTGTGTTCGCTGACTGAAGCATCATCGTCACTGAGTAAAATCATCTTTTTCCTCGGTTAAAAACTCATCCAGATTTTGACTTAACAAACCAGATTCACCTGAGACTTGCAAACCAGATCCATTGTGACTACCGGGAACAGTTTATTAACCACTTAAATTACTACTCTCCATTGTAATCTGCACTTAAACGATCATATAAATCATGTCAATAATTACCATATACTGAAAGCAACAACTATATAGCAAAATACAAACATCAATCAAAGATTATCCTAGATAACATAGAACAATCTGACAACTCAATTTAATGCCAATCATCAATTTTTTAATTACTCATATATATTGCATTTATGTGGTCCCTCTTCTTCCAATACTATTTGAGGAAAAAAATCATATGGGAACAACAACAAAGCAGAGAGCACATATAATATATAATATAGGCTTGAAAGACTATGAAGATGGATAAAAACAAAAACTCAATTGACTTTAGTTTAATGATAGCATCACGACATATTGCAACAAATAACAATTAGCTATCTATATTTGACCTTATTTACGTGACGTGATCGGAAAAACAAATATGGCAAAAGAAGTCACTTATCCTATATGATTATGCCATATATATAACATATATAAAATTAGTTATATTGACCTTATTTATGTTGTTCTAACGAATTGAATTGAAAGAGGATAAGAGAGACCGGTACAGCTTACTGATGTGAAAAGTAGCCGATTCAACTAGTTGGGGGCTGATTCAACTGCTCAAAATTCAATAGAATTGTCTAAACAGGGATAAAGAGAAAAGCTTTTTATTATTCCTTCACAAAACTGTTTCATGGGAACATAGCAAATACAGTATTATATACACTACTAAAAGAATTAGGAAAACTATGTTAAAAAGGAATAGTATTTATCAAAAGGTGGTGAATTTCAAAATCAATATAGAGATGGAAATAGCAATTATTAGGAAGAGTATGCTTTCTAAATAATTTAGAGAGAAAATACAGGTATTTTACAAATTTATGCTATTTATTCTTAGAATGATTATTCTAATTCAAATGTAAGTTGTTAAGTTTCTTATGAAACTCAAACTTATTAATTTACTTTCAATTTTGTAGGATGGGAATGTTTTTAAATATGATGATATTCAAATGATCTCTAATGGTAGAAAATTTACAAAGATGGAATGGAGATGGAATTGAGATGGAATGAAGATGGAATGAAACAAATATGCATGGAGCAAAGCAAGAATATTGATAATTTAAGTTTATATTAATTGGTTTGATTTGTAATTTTTTTTTTTGTAAATAAAAATTTGTTTTATTTTATTTTGATATATAAATAAAACGTGTTCAATAATATTTTAAATATTTATTCTGTTCTGTTATCAAAATCTGATTAGTTATTATTTGAAATGATTTTTTCAATAGAAAAATAATAATAGAATTATGAAAAATATTTTTTCTATTAATCAGAAAATTTTCACAATTATTTCAATTATAAAATTAATATTAATTTTAGAATCAATTAATTATAACTGATATAAATATTTAACATCAATTATTTAATTGACACTAATACTAACATAACTTAATAAAATGATGTCAAAGTTAACATCATCTTTTATAATAATTGATGTTAATATGATTAATATTTACATCGGTTATTAATAAAATGATGCAAATTATTAGCATCATCGCATTTAGAGTCATTTATTTAAGTGATGCAAAAGTTAGTTGTATCATTTATAATTGATGTAAATATTAAAAAAATTATGTAATATGATCTTCTTCTTTTTTGTAGTGTGGTGACTACTTTCTTCTATTTTGCTGTTATGCGGTTATGAAAACTTGTTTTCCTTTTGGTGTTTCATGATTATCAATCTACACAGCTCGAGAATCTTCAGCTTAAAACTCAGGGTCGTGGATAATGATAACTGTTGGGGTCAAAATCCCCTCCTCGAAGATTGACGAAACAAGAATCCAAGACCGAGATCAAACGGAACGTATCCCGAGCATGAACCGGACTAGGCCAGCTACCCACAAGGCATGGGCCGGCGGCCGGGACCTGGCCAGCCGCCTGGAACCTTCCCACACACGGTCCGGCGGCTGGGATAAGGCCAGCCGCCCGAAACCTCTCCCATGCTC
>OVBB01000345.1:2578-27258 GCA_900406415.1 Isatis lusitanica
AAATCTACCCTTATTAAGTGAAATGACTGATTTATCCAATTTCATGTTTATAATTATTCCATTTAAAATAATAATATTAATAAATACATATTTGCATAGGTTTGAAACAAATATTTTAAAAACAAATCCAATTAAATCAGATATTTACTAACTTTATTTCTAAATAATATATTTAATATCTATAGAATATCATATTAAAATATATATTTTGGATATAGTAAATGAAGATAAAAATAAAAATTATGATAGAAAATTCCACAAAATCAAAATCCAGGTTCATATAAATAGCCAAAGAGGCAAAAATTTGAAATATACTCATTAACATAATGATTATATATACAAATATATTGCTTACAATTTCATAAAAATAGTTTTAAAAACTAAACTTATACAAAAAAAAAAAAAATTGAGCTAATAAGATCATATAAGTATATATGAAATATTTTGCAACATAGTTCTATAAACTTGGTTTATATAAAATTTATAAAACTGGAATTTCGTAGAGATAAATTTTAAAATATTTTAAAAATTATTAATTAGATATTTTAAAATATTAGTATGTATTTATCTCAATCATAGTAATCTGATACATAAATAATAGTGATTTTAATAATAATCATATTTGTTTTTAATTTAAATTATTTTAAATTTAGTTATTAAAAAGATAATATTAAATTAAAACCTGGATATAAAAATGTTACTACATATAAGAAAGTGTAGTTTTCAAAAAATTAAAAAAGAAGTGTATTATTCAAAATTAAAATCTTAAGTAGGGTATTTTTCAAATTGTCCCATTTTTTTAACCATACAATATAAGTTATAAGTTTGACAAAAGAAAAAAAGTCCCATAAAAGCATTAAAATAAATTCAAATTTAGGCTCCGAATGGTAACTGCGGGTAAAGCGGTACGGGACAACTGCGGTGCGGTTTTACAATTATAAAAATGCATAGATATATGTATATGCAGAGATTTTTGTTACTGTTAAGTGCGGTGCGGGTGCGGATCTACCGTCACCATTCGGAGCCTTAGCTCTCTCTTGTGTCCAATAGTGATGGCTAGATTCACTGCCATCTTTTTTTTTAAAAAAAAACTTGCTTCGTCGTTTGACTGGTCAGGATCCACGATAAGTACAATGTTTTTGGAAGCANCTCTCTCTTGTGTCCAATAGTGATGGCTAGATTCACTGCCATCTTTTTTTTTTAAAAAAAACTTGCTTCGTCGTTTGACTGGTCAGGATCCACGATAAGTACAATGTTTTTGGAAGCAAAATAAAGTCTCAAATGCTGGTGAATCTAGCCACATCTGACTTTAATAAGAGTTGATATTATCGCCCAATCTCTGGCTGATTATGCTGAAGGAACACTCCTGATATTGGAAGAGTCGCCCAAAACCAATAAAGACCATCCCATGCTGCAATAAAAACACATTTAAAACCAATAAGAATAGTACTAGTAAAATAAAAATAATTAACACGATTAATTGTTTCTCTTAGCTGTAAATTGTTATGCTATCATTCATTTTTATCAACTTAAATATAGTAGAAAATGTAAAAGAAGTTATTAGAAAAGGAGAGGGAAATGGGGGAGAGTATGAAGGGAGGAGGGTCCCATGTGTTTCGATCAAATTAAAAAAAAGAAAAAGGGGGTAAATATGTCTTTCTTTGGGCTTTTGATTTAGCGTCCAAAGCGGCCTCACTTGCCGTTCAGCGAGCTTTCGCTGTTCTGTTTGAAATACAAACGCGCCCACTTTCAACCCACTTGTATTTATAACAACAATATTGCTAATATTGAACAAATCGTGGATTGTCTTTTCTTCTGATGATATCATCATCCTTAGTCAAAAGTCAAAACCCCCAATATAAATAACTACCGAGAATACAAAAATTAGTATTTTCGAATGTTTTTAGTTTTGGAGTTTGGAGAGATCACTGTCAGTGTCATGAATAATTCGGTGGACTGCAAATTTTGTGACATAAAAATAGTTGATGCTTGGCGATATTGCCATGCTCGAGATCTTGGATTGGGGATACGGAAAAAACAGGAGTACTTATTAATCAATTAAAATACGGGTTGTAACATCATCAATATATGTAGAACAAGAAATATACGAACACGCCTAAAAACCAAATTTCAATAGAGTGTTACAAAACAAGAATGGATGCTCTTGTTGTAGAAAAACAAAAGTAATACTATAATGATTCTTAACATTTTTTTTTATTAACTATAACCCTTAAATTCTAGAAATCGATTTTAGTGAATTTATTTATTTACGATAATTTTTTAACGCTCAATAAATCTAGCATTATTCTATTATTAAACATTCCAATCGTATAGCACTAAGTTTATAGCGCGTGGAAAAATTCTAAAACGTCAGATATTCCAGATCCAATATAAGATATGAATGATTTCAAATTTCCAAAACATGAATGTTCTTTTTGTTTTTGTTTATGCTGACTTGCTTTTCCTAGATTATTACTTAAACCATAAGGAAACGAGAGAGAGAGAGAGCTTGAAGATACAAAGAAGTTTCCCAAGCATTTAAAACATAAAACGTAGGGATAATACTGTGGAAAATTTCTCAAAGTATTATTACGCCCAAAATAATTAATAACCATAACAAACTTTATTTGATCATTAGTATTAGTTTTNTATTAACTATAACCCTTAAATTCTAGAAATCGATTTTAGTGAATTTATTTATTTACGATAATTTTTTAACGCTCAATAAATCTAATATTATTCTATTATTAAATATTCCAATCGGTATAACATTAAATTTATAGCGCGTAGAAAAATTCTAAAACGTCAGATATTCCAGATCCAATAGTATAAGATATGAATGATTTCAGATTTCCAAAACATGAATGTTCTTTTGTTTTTTTTTTATGCTGACTTGCTTTTCCTATATTATTACTTAAACCATAAGGAAACGAGAGAGAGAGAGAACTTGAAGATACAAAGAAGTTTCCCAAGCATTAAAAACATAAAATGTAGGAATCACCTTTTTTTTTTTTGGTCAAGAAACATAAAATGTATCAGTAAAAATCGATATATACCAAGTAAAGCACACAAAACGTAATTTGAGAAGAAAAAAGGAAAATTGACAAAAGAAGTATTTATTTGTAGAATTTGGCTAATACTCTGGAAAATTTCTCAAAGTATTATTACGCACAAAATAATTAATAACCATAACAAACTTTATTTGATCATTAGTATTAGTTTTTTTTTTTCTGTTTGTTTACGGTAATGATTCATACGGGATCTTTAAGAAAATTGAATAANCGCGGAAAGGAGGCCAAATCGTCTAATTCGTCGTTGTCGCAGAGCAGTCTTCAGCTAAAAAGAAATATCGCAAACGCTGCCATTTCTCCATTGTTTGATTCAGGCAAGCTTTTTCTCCGAAAAATCTCCAAGATCCACCACATGCTACTATGAGCCTCCGCCACCGCACCGTCCCGTCTCAAACCGGGCGGCCGTTGGCGGCGGATGCTGCCGGAATCGATGGGGAGCCCTACAATATCATCCCTGTGAACAACCTCCTCGCCGACCATCCTTCTCTCCGTTTTCCCGAGGTCCGTGCCGCCGCCGCCGCTCTTAAGACAGTCGGGGACCTTCGCCGTCCGCCGTACGTTCAATGGCGTTCTCACTACGACCTCCTGGACTGGCTGGCCTTGTTCTTCGGCTTCCAGAAGGATAACGTCCGCAACCAGCGCGAGCATATGGTGCTCCACCTCGCCAATGCTCAGATGCGTCTCACGCCGCCGCCGGATAACATCGACTCCCTCGACTCCGCTGTTGTCCGTCGGTTTCGCCGGAAACTCCTCGGTAACTACTCCAGCTGGTGCTCGTATTTGGGTAAGAAATCGAACATCTGGATCTCAGATCGGAACCCTGATTCGAGACGGGAGCTTCTCTATGTCGGCCTCTACCTTCTCATATGGGGCGAGGCGGCGAACCTCCGCTTCATGCCTGAATGCATCTGTTACATCTTCCACAACATGGCCTCGGAGCTCAACAAAATCCTAGAGGACTGCCTCGATGAGAACACCGGTCAACCCTATCTGCCTTCTCTCTCAGGCGAAAACGCTTTCCTAAACGGCGTCGTAAAACCCATCTACGATACAATCAAAGCCGAGATTGATGAGAGCAAGAACGGGACTGAGCCGCATTGCAAGTGGAGGAACTACGACGATATCAACGAGTACTTCTGGACGGATCGTTGCTTCAGTAGATTGAAATGGCCGCTCGACCTGGGAAGCAATTTCTTCAAGAGTAGAGGCAAAAGCGTCGGGAAAACCGGTTTTGTGGAGCGGAGGACTTTCTTTTACCTTTACCGCAGCTTTGATAGGCTTTGGGTGATGCTTGCTTTGTTCCTTCAAGCCGCCATTATAGTAGCCTGGGAGGAAAAGCCGGATGATGGGTCGGTGTCAGGGCAGCTGTGGAATGCCTTCAAGTCTACAGATGTTCAGGTGAGACTTTTGACCGTCTTCTTGACCTGGAGTGGTATGCGGCTACTGCAGGCTGTGCTGGACGCTGTTTCACAGCGGCCCCTCATTTCCAGAGAGACCAAACGGCTCTTTTTCCGAATGCTGATGAAGGTTATAGCTGCCGCAGTTTGGATCATAGCTTTCACTGTCCTCTACACGAACATCTGGAAGCAGAAGAGGCAAGACAGGCGGTGGTCCAAAGCCGCCACCACCAAGATCTACCAGTTCCTTTACGCTGTGGTGGCCTTCTTGGTGCCTGAAATTCTGGCTTTGGCCCTGTTTATAATCCCATGGATAAGAAACTTTCTGGAGGAGACCAATTGGAAAATATTCTTTGCGCTAACTTGGTGGTTCCAGGGCAAAAGCTTTGTGGGTCGAGGTTTGAGAGAAGGTTTGGTGGACAACATCAAGTACTCGACTTTCTGGATCTTTGTCCTTGCAACAAAGTTCACATTCAGCTACTTCCTGCAGGTTAAACCAATGATTAAACCGTCGAAGCTGCTATGGAACTTCAAGGAGGTAAATTATGAGTGGCATCAGTTTTTTGGCGACAGCAATAGGTTTTCTGTCGCATTGTTATGGTTGCCCGTTGTGTTGATATACCTGATGGATATCCAAATATGGTACGCAATCTATTCTTCGATTGTTGGTGCTGTTGTTGGGCTGTTTGATCATCTGGGGGAGATCAGGGACATGGGGCAGCTTAGGCTGAGGTTCCAGTTCTTTGCTAGTGCTATTCAGTTCAACCTAATGCCTGAGGAACAACTCTTGAATGCTAGAGGCTTTGGTAACAAGCTTAAGGACGGCATTCATAGGTCAGTTTTTGGAAACATATTACAAAGTTTGTCTTGACGGCACAAGCTATAGGAATTCTATCTTTGTTAAAGCAGGTTCTGTGCATTTAACTCAACTTTTCAACATTGTAATAACCCTGAGTTTGTGTCCTCTATGCAGATTGAAGCTAAGGTATGGATTTGGGCGGCCGTTTAAGAAGCTCGAGTCTAATCAGGTTGAGGCCAACAAGTTTGCGCTGATCTGGAATGAGATTATCTTAGCTTTCAGAGAAGAGGATATCGTTTCTGATAGAGAAGTAGAGCTACTGGAGCTACCAAAGAATTCCTGGAATGTGACAGTTATCCGCTGGCCGTGTTTCCTGTTGTGCAATGAGCTTTTGCTTGCACTGAGCCAGGCGAAAGAGTTGGTTGATGCTCCTGATAAATGGCTGTGGCACAAGATATGCAAGAATGAGTACAGGCGCTGTGCTGTAGTTGAGGCATACGACAGCGTCAAATATCTACTGCTCTCAATCATCAAAACTGATTCTGAAGAACATTCCATAGTTACGATTTTCTTTCAAATGATTGCAGTTTCTATTCAGTCAGAGCAGTTCACCAAGACCTTTAAAGTGGATCTTCTGCCAAAGATTTACGAAACACTGCAAAAGTTGGTTGGGCTGTTGAATGATGAGAAAGCGGATAATGGGCGGGTGGTGAATGTTCTGCAGTCACTCTATGAGATTGCGACAAGACAGTTCTTTATAGAAAAGAAGACAACTGAACAGCTATCTGGTGAGGGGTTGACTCCTCGTGATCCAGCCTCAAAGTTACTGTTTCAGAATGCTGTTAGGCTTCCTGATGCAAGCAATGAAGACTTCTTCCGGCAAGTTAGGCGGTTATACACAATTCTCACTTCTAGAGACTCTATGCACAGCGTCCCTGTGAATCTGGAGGCGAGACGGCGGATTGCCTTCTTCAGCAATTCGCTCTTCATGAACTTGCCTCATGCACCTCAGGTTGAGAAAATGATGGCGTTCAGTGTTCTGACACCATACTACAGCGAGGAAGTTGTATACAGCAAAGAACAGCTCCGAAATGAGACTGAGGATGGGATTTCAACCCTGTATTACCTGCAGACGATTTATGCTGACGAATGGAAAAATTTTAAGGAACGGATGCGTAGGGAAGGAATAAAGACAGATGGTGAGTTGTGGACAACCAAGCTCAGAGACCTCAGGCTTTGGGCTTCTTACAGAGGTCAGACTTTGGCACGTACAGTTCGGGGAATGATGTACTACTACCGGGCTCTAAAGATGCTCGCTTTTCTTGACTCTGCATCTGAAATGGACATTCGGGAGGATGCTCAGGAGCTTGGTTCAGTGAGGACTCGGCAGGAAAATCTGGGTGGTCAATTGGATGGGGTCGACTCTGTAAATGACAGATTTTCCCTAAGCAGAGCAAGTAGTTCCGTGAGTATGTTGTATAAAGGCCATGAGTATGGGACTGCGTTGATGAAATTCACATATGTTGTGGCGTGCCAGATCTATGGGTCTCAAAAAGCAAAGAAGGAGCCGCAGGCAGAGGAAATTCTGTATCTGATGAAGCAGAACGAAGCCCTCCGTATTGCATATGTGGATGAGGTGCCTGCGGGCAGGGGAGAGACTGAGTATTACTCCGTTCTGGTGAAATACGATCACCAGTTGGAAAAGGAAGTGGAGATATTCCGTGTGAAGCTACCTGGTCCGGTGAAGCTGGGAGAGGGAAAGCCGGAGAACCAGAATCATGCAATGATCTTTACCCGTGGTGATGCTGTTCAGACCATAGACATGAACCAGGATAATTATTTCGAGGAGGCTCTCAAGATGAGAAATTTGCTTCAGGAGTTTAGACATTATCATGGGATCAGGAAACCAACTATTCTTGGTGTCCGGGAGCACATCTTCACGGGCTCTGTCTCATCGCTGGCGTGGTTCATGTCTGCTCAGGAGACGAGTTTTGTCACTCTTGGTCAGCGTGTTCTTGCAAACCCGCTGAAGGTCAGAATGCATTATGGTCACCCTGATGTATTTGACAGATTCTGGTTCTTGAGTCGAGGTGGCATCAGCAAGGCTTCCAGAGTCATAAATATCAGTGAGGACATCTTCGCCGGGTTTAATTGCACATTGCGGGGCGGAAACGTCACCCACCACGAGTATATTCAGGTCGGGAAAGGTTCATTATTTGGATATTTCAGCTAATTTATACTCCGACAACAATCCTATAGTTCTTAATTTTTTGATATAACCATGCAACTTATTAAGGTTCCTTATCTCTTAAATTCAATGAATTTTTCATAACCCTTGTCTTTGTGCATATATTCAGGTTGGAAAGGGTCGGGATGTAGGATTGAATCAAATATCAATGTTTGAGGCTAAGGTAGCCAGTGGGAACGGAGAGCAGGTTCTTAGCCGAGATGTGTACCGTCTCGGTCATAGGCTCGATTTCTTCAGAATGTTATCATTTTTCTACACAACAGTCGGGTTTTTCTTCAACACGATGATGGTCATCCTTACTGTTTACACTTTCCTCTGGGGGCGGGTTTATCTGGCTCTGAGTGGAGTTGAGAGGTCCGCTCTAGCAGACAATACGGATACCAACGCAGCGCTTGGGGTGATATTGAACCAGCAGTTCATCGTTCAGCTTGGTCTGTTCACAGCCCTGCCAATGATTGTTGAATGGTCTCTCGAGGAAGGCTTCCTTCTTGCGATATGGAATTTCATTCGAATGCAGATTCAGCTTTCATCTGTTTTTTACACATTCTCAATGGGGACCAGGGCTCACTATTTTGGCCGAACCATTCTCCATGGGGGAGCAAAGTACAGAGCGACTGGACGTGGATTTGTTGTCGAGCACAAGAGTTTCACTGAGAACTACCGATTATATGCACGCAGTCACTTTGTGAAGGCCATCGAGCTTGGACTGATCCTCATAGTCTATGCTACACACAGTCCGGTGGCCAAAGACTCGTTGGTCTACATAGCCATGACCATCACCAGCTGGTTCCTCGTGATTTCATGGATAATGGCCCCTTTTGTGTTCAACCCGTCAGGATTCGACTGGCTTAAGACGGTCTATGACTTTGAAGATTTCATGAACTGGATCTGGTATCAAGGCAGAATCTCGACGAAATCCGAACAAAGCTGGGAAATATGGTGGTATGAGGAACAGGAGCACCTGAGAACCACCGGGTGGCCAGGAAGAATTGTGGAGATTATCTTGGACCTTCGGTTTTTCTTCTTCCAGTACGGGATTGTATACCAGCTCAAAATCGCAAGCGGATCCACCAGCTTTTTTGTGTATCTGTTGTCATGGATATACATATTTGCGGTGTTTGTGGTTTTCCTAGTAATCCAGTACGCCCGTGACAAGTACTCTGCGAAAAATCACATACGGTACAGGCTAGTCCAATTCCTCCTGATCGTGCTTGGTATACTGGTGATTGTTGCTCTGCTCGAGTTCACGCATTTCAGCTTCGTAGATACTTTCACGAGTCTTCTTGCTTTCATCCCAACCGGCTGGGGAATCCTGCTGATCGCACAAGCTGCAAGGCCTGGGATAATGAAAAACAGGCTTCTCTGGAATGCTGTCGTGTCTGTTGCTCGCTTGTATGACATATTGTTCGGGATACTCATCATGGTTCCCGTAGCGTTCTTGTCGTGGATGCCTGGGTTTCAATCGATGCAAACGAGGATCTTATTCAATGAAGCCTTTAGCAGAGGGCTTCGCATCATGCAGATTGTCACTGGGAAGAAATCAAAAGGCGATGTCTAAGTTGGAAAAAAACCAAACGGTAAAGCTCCTTTTAAACTCGACATCTTAATGTTCTGTTTGTATGAATCATTAGTTCCAACACCAATGTAATATATATATTTTTCTCTTTTTTTTTAAAAAAAACTTGTGTAGGTCTTAAAGTATATGGTAATTTTGAAGTTGTTGGTTTGCGGCGATGGAGTCAGTTGGAGGTTAGTTTTCCGGAGACATGGAATTTTATAAGCCGTGGTTCTTGTGTGAAGATGAACTCATGATTTGTCGTCTTCTTAAAAAAACAGGTTTTTGGAGAGCTTGGCTGAGGAATTTGGAAGGTTGGTTTAGATCGGTTTAGGGGGGCATATATATATTGTCAGTACTTTGTTAGAAGGGAACTCTGATTCTTGTATGGTTTTGTCTGAAAAGTTACAGCATTTTGTGTAGTAGGCTTATGTGTATTATTTGTTCTCCGAGCATTTTAGTTATATATTATAATCTTGATTTCTAATGTCATTTGCAGAGGTTTGTTCGTATTTTTACATCTTCTCTTCTTCTTCTTCCTTTGTCTGAAGCCAGTTCTCAGATGCTTATCCATATCCACTTCTTTGTATATCTGTTTCTGTTTGTTATGTTGCAATATTGTCTTTTATTCGTTTATTTGGACCACAACACCACTCTCGCTATGTGTCCTGTCGGTTTTGACTTTTGACCCACTTTGCTCCTTAGGAAAAAAAAAAAAAATTTGGAGAAAGCTTAAGCGCATTTTAAGCCACGTGTCAAGAAATCGTCAAAGACCCAACGTGTTTGTCTGCAAGATCTATCTATCATTTGCTACTGATCTAACGGGAAAAATTCGAAAAGTTTTAATTAATTAAAAATACAACAACTTGTGGGCCATCACCATCTTCTTCGTCTTCTTTCTCCACTCTTCTGATCTCTATCATTAAATTAAACTCGTAGTCAATAATAATAACTCTAACTCAGACAAAGCTACTACTAGGTCCTTGGCGTTTGGTTCGATTTCGATCCAGATTTTGTTTGGTTTCGCCGGAGAGAGAAACCAAAAAAAAAAGAAAATGGAAGATCCTTTGATTGGTAGAGAAAGTCGTGGTGGTGGTACTGATCGGATCGTCCGTCGATCAGAAGCTATCACGCATGGTACCACGTATCAGAAAGCTGCTGCTCTCGTCGATCTGGTTCCTCTATCCCCTTAACGCCCTCATTTTTATTCTTCTGATTTCTCAACAAGTTTCTATATGGATGTTTCTCCGACCATGACTTGCTGTCAGAGATTATGTTAATTTACCTGATCAGTCAATATTTTATATATATATTCCTTAGCATTAGCATCGTTGAAAATAGGAATTTCTGAAGCGTTTGTTTGTTTATTTTTCTTAAGAGAGAATGTCTCTTTTGTCTTTTAGCTGATTTTGGGAACCTTTTACTTTGGTGTATAAAAAGAAGGGATCTTTGTGGATTGAATCTGGTACGTATGTGGTTGTTTGTAGGCTGAAGATGGTATTGGTCTTCCTGAGCAAATACTTGATCAGTCGAGCTTCGGAGAGTCTGCAAAGTACTACTTCATCTTCACACGATTAGATCTTATCTGGTCACTCAACTATTTCGCTCTCATTCTGCTAAACTTCTTTGAGGTCAGGACTTGTTAATCAACTTTGCCAAAAGTAACCTTAAAGAAAATAAAAAGCTTGTAACAACACTCTTGCTTGCCTCTCTTTTGCAGCAACCCTTGTGGTGTGAGAAAAAGCCTACACCGTCTTGTAAAGACAGAGATTACTATTACCTGGGGGAGTTACCTTACTTGACCAATGCAGAATCCATTATATATGAGGCAAGTGGTGACCTTAGAAGTCTTGTTGGCCTTTCATTTTCACTAGAGATGCATGGATGTCCTGCAAATGGGCATACGAGATACGTCTGAATCCACTTGAAATTTCAAGTCTGAGAGATATCTTTGATATATTCTCAAAGATCAGTTTATCTCGGTTTAAGTAGTTGTTAATATTAACATACTCGTCTTATCTGTCTTTCATGGTTTTATTGTATGGATTGGCCAGGATCTTTTTTCTCACTGTGCTGAAATTCTTGTATTTTACTTTCTCCAAATAGGTACTTACTCTGGTTATACTACTTGTACATACTTTTTTCCCAATCTCCTATGAAGGGTCCCGAATCTTTTGGACAAGTCGCCTGAACTTAGTGAAGGTATTCCCCTTCACTGTCTCTTGCTTCTATTTTGTTGTAGATTGGACAGAATCGTAAGATATTTATATTCCTCTTTTTCACACAATAATTGTCTTCCTCTTGATACCAGGTCGCTTGCGTGGTAGTTTTGTTTGTTGATGTGCTGGTTGACTTTCTGTACTTGTCTCCGCTGGCTTTCGATTTTCTTCCTTTTAGAATCGCCCCGTATGTGAGAGTTATCATATTCATCCTTAGCATAAGGTATCAATAGATTTATGCTTCTTTTCTATCAACTCGTTTCAATGCAAATCATGCCATGTATGATAAATGTGCCGCTTGTTTGTTTCACCTTTCTTTTCTTCCTACCAAATCATTCAACTCCGCTCTAGTTAATCCCTAGATTTGTTTTTTCTTTAAATTTCTGTACAGGGAACTTCGAGACAGCCTCATCCTTTTGTCTGGAATGCTTGGCACGTATTTGAATATCTTGGTCAGTGGCCGTACTAATCAAGTTCGAATTTCAGATTGGTGATGAACACTCGTATTGATTGTCCTTGTATGCCTAACTCCCTTGAATATTTCCACAGGCTCTATGGATGTTGTTCCTTCTATTTGCCAGCTGGATTGCTTTTGTTATGTTTGAGGACACGCAGCAGGGCCTCACGGTCTTCACTTCTTACGGTGCTACTCTATATCAAATGTTTATCTTGTTCACAACATCCAACAATCCTGATGTCTGGATTCGTGCATACAAGTAAGTATATGGTGTAAAGTCCAACTATGTCTCACTTCATTCGAATTGAGTTGCATCCAGTGATTTGGGTGACTGATTTGTTCTGTTTTGTAAGGTCTTCTCGCTGGTCTTCGTTGTTCTTCGTGCTCTACGTGCTAATTGGCGTCTACTTTGTCACGAACTTGATTCTTGCCGTTGTTTATGACAGTTTCAAAGAACAGGTTGATTAAAAAGTTGATGTTTGTACGGTCCGTTTGTCAAAATTAGAAAGGAATGTACTAACGTTTTTTCACACTGTGTGTCATGTATTCTTTCTGTAGCTCGCAAAGCAAGTATCTGGAATGGATCAAATGAAAAGAAGAATGTTGGAGAAAGCCTTTGGTCTTATAGACAAAGACGTAAGTTCATAAATTTCTCCTACAGATATACAGGGAAGTTCCCTGTACTTACCACAAAGCTGAGTATATGTGTTTTTGACGTTCTCTATTTCATGATATTTTTTTCAGAAAACCGGGGAGATTGATAAGGAGCAATGCATTAAGCTCTTTGAACAGTTGACTAATTACAGGTATGTTTCGATGATCTTTTGTAATTTCCATGTATTGAAAGAACTATATGCAACATTAATGTACTTTTTTTTTCACATTCTTATTTTATCACCTTGTGAGATCTGACATGCATTCCTTTGTGCTTATATTCAGGACGTTGCCGAAGATATCAAAAGAAGNCTTTCCATGTATTGAAAGAACTATATGCAACATTAATGTACTTTTTTTCTTTTTCACATTCTTATTTTATCACCTTGTGAGATCTGATATGCATTCCTTTGTGCTTATATTCAGGACGTTGCCGAAGATATCAAAAGAAGAATTCGGATTGATATTTGATGAGCTTGATGATACTCGTGACTTTAAGGTACGAAGGAACTCTTTGGTGGCACAAATGATTAGCGGATAACCTTAAAGATTACTAGCCACATAAAAATGTTCAATTCATAAGAGCTGTTTTGTCCTTCTTCTTACCTGTTGAGCAGATAAACAAGGATGAGTTTGCTGACCTCTGCCAAGCCATTGCTCTAAGATTCCAGAAGGAGGAAGTTGTAAGTCTGCGTATACTTTATTTCCCTCTTATTTTGGAATTTACTTACCTCCACCATATGTTTACATTAGCCACCCTGTTTGTTTCCACTGCAGCCATCTCTCTTTGAAAATTTCCCGCAAATCTACCACTCGGCCTTATCACAGCAACTGAGAGCCTTTGTCCGAAGCCCAAACTTTGGATACGCTATTTCTTTCATCCTCGTTCTGAATTTCATTGCTGTCGTTGTTGAAACAACGGTATATCTTGTACCCATAAACTGATCTACTTGACATGTAATCTATAAGTTTTCCATAAACCATAAAAGGTTCTTGTATGCAGCTTGATATTGAAGAAAGCTCGGCTCAGAAGCCTTGGCAAGTTGCCGAGTTTGTCTTTGGTAAGAACTTGACTAGGTTTCCTGTAGCTTCTCTCCCCTAATATTTTTTTCTTTCATCTGATGCTATTTTCTTTGTGTTTAATCCTGAGTAGGATTTACACACAGAAAGTGCCTTTTTAAGGATTAATCTTGAGATTGTAACTGCCAGCTTTTATTGATCCTGTACTCATGAGTTAACTTCTTTTCTTTTAATGTTTTCACAGGTTGGATATATGTGTTGGAGATGGCTCTGAAGATCTATTCATATGGATTCGAGAATTATTGGAGGGATGGTCAAAACCGGTTTGATTTTCTAGTCACATGGGTCATAGGTAAACCTTTTGAAGCAGCAATTTCATCATTTTTTTTCCCCTGAGTGATGGCGATGCTATATATAATTGATAATCTTTGTATCCACAGTTATTGGGGAAACGGCTACCTTCATAACTCCAGACGAGAACACTTTCTTCTCAAACGGAGAATGGTGAGGAATACCTTGATGACATTGTTTGTTCCAATGGTTTTATCTTCTGTCAAAAAATCCTGACTCTGTTTCTCTTCCGTCTTTGATAGGATCCGATACCTTCTCCTTGCAAGAATGTTAAGACTGATAAGGCTTCTTATGCACGTCCAGCGATACCGAGCCTTTATTGCGACGTTCATAACTCTTATTCCAAGTTTGATGCCATATTTAGGCACCATTTTCTGCGTGCTGTGTATCTACTGCTCCATTGGCGTACAGGTAAATCATATTTTTAACTGGAAAATGGATGGAAGTGTCGAAGCCTTGGCCCTTCTTTTCGTTTTTGCATCTACTAAACTTTCTTCATTTCATTTGTTCGTAGGTCTTTGGCGGGCTTGTGAATGCTGGGAACAAACAACTCTTCAAAACCGAGTTGGCTGAGGATGAGTATCCTTTTTTGGCTTTATGAAAACACTTTTTATGCACTCAACACCAGTCTTTACTTGGTATATCTGTTCTGTTCCTGTAGGTTGCTAGTGAGTCTTTATTGTTAGGAAAAAAAACTTTTCCAGTATATGATCGTTTCTTGACTAGTGAAACTCAGCTATCTACTGTTCAACTTCAATGACTATCCCAATGGAATGGTCACACTCTTCAACCTGCTAGTGATGGGGAACTGGCAAGTCTGGATGGAGGTAATTTCGCTCTGTTAGTCTCACTCAACTTTTAGAATCATAAGAGTTTCCAACAAGAAGCATTGATAGATGTGATTTTAAACAGCTTCCTTCTTATTGCCAATCACAATTCTTTAAGCTACTCTTAATGATGTTTTCTTCAGAGCTACAAAGATTTGACGGGGACGTGGTGGAGCATTACCTATTTCGTCAGTTTCTACATCATCACTGTGTTACTTCTGTTGAATTTGGTGAGACTCACTGAGACCAATTTGGTCGTGATTGTTGTAAGAAAACCAAACTTATTCTTGACTAATGATGCATGATTGTTTGTTTCAGATTGTTGCCTTTGTCTTGGAGGCGTTCTTTACTGAGCTGGATCTTGAGGAAGAAGAAAAATGTCAAGGACAGGTTAGTTATTTCCGTCTTCGGTTTGTCATAAAATTACCTCACAGACATGAACAGATGATATGGAGATTGCGACGGTGCAAACCTTTGATTCTGTGTGATCTCCTTGGTATTGCTCGAAATGTGGGTTTAACCGGAAGAGGTTTTTCATCTGATTATTATGTTTGCAGGATTCTCAAGAAAGAAGAAACCGGCGTCGATCTGCAGGGTAAGCAGAGATATAAGATCATGCTTTTTTTTTTATATGTTAATTTAAGAGCAGACACTTAGAAAAATCTAACGCTTTTTTCTTGTTTGTTGTTGTGAAAT
This sequence comes from Isatis lusitanica, assembly GCA_900406415.1. NCBI lineage: Eukaryota > Viridiplantae > Streptophyta > Magnoliopsida > Brassicales > Brassicaceae > Isatis > Isatis lusitanica. Next base: position 17,873 of record OVBB01000345.1, read on the forward strand.
TGTTAAAAGGTCGAAGTCTCGGAGTCAAAGAGTTGATACACTTCTTCATCACATGTTGGGTGATGAACTCAGCAAGCCAGAGTGTTCTACTACTAATACATAAAAAGCTCAGGGTTTTATCCTCTTTTAATGTATTTTTCTTTGTGAATCTTCGAAGCGTTCTTGATTTTGTGTAGAGAGATCATAAGAATCTTGAAGGTAACTTACATTTTGTTTGTTTGTTGAAGATTGAAAAATGTAACGATTGTTTTTGTATGGTTTTGTGCCTCTTTACTCTTTAGTGTTTGTAATAACGACAATACGATGAGTATCGATTCCTTTGACCCTTTTGTTTAATTTATTAACTTTAATTTTTTTTTTCTATATTTTTTTAACTGATATTATTAGGAAACACCCAAAAGAACTAGAAACTGGAAAAGGAGAACACTACTCCTATAGGAGAATTACATTTTGCTACAATGACTCATCGAGAATTCTACCAAAACAATCAACAAAGCAAAGGTTCATAGAAGGCTAAAAAAAGTTCATATTGTTTCTTATGGAGTAACTTTATAAAAATTAGTCCACCATATTATTTAGTGTTCTTAACTATTATCACTACAGACAAAGTATATTTGTCCCCTCTTCTCTCTTTCTCTCACTCTTGTTTTTTTTAGAGAGAAATTGTGATTGATTGATCTGTTTCGATGGGATCCATTTTTGTCACTCTCACACTTGTATACTATCTTTTAAATATAAATATCAATTAGTTATACTAAACCCAACTAATATATTTTTGTTTGTTCCATTTTTCATTAATTTATCTATTCTACTTAATTCTACTCAATTGGTAATACTAAACCCAACTAATATATTTTTGTTTGTTCCATTTTTCATTAATTTTTTTTTTTACTTAATTCTACTCAATTAGTTATACTAAACCAGTGTTCCAAAAAAAAAAAAAAAATAGTTATACTAAACCCAACTAATATATTTTTGTTTGTTCCATTTTTGATTAATTTTTTTTATTCTACTCAATTAGTAATACTAAGCCAAACTAATATATTTTTGTTTGTTCCATTATTCATTAATTTTTTTTTTAATTATACTCAATTAGTTATACTAAACCCAACTAATAAATTCTTGTTTGCGTCTCAGGAGTCAGAGCGATCTGAAAATCTCAACAAATACAATAAACAAACATATAGCCGTTGGCTGTGAAGTCAACTTCGGGTAGACGAGAGAGGATCGGGGTCTTAGAGGTTGGAGATGAATGAATTTGATGATGATCAAACGGCCCTTATCTTTCTCGGAACAGGCTGCTCCGGCGCAGTTCCCGATTTCCGATGCTTGCTCCAGCCGTCGGATCCTCCTTGCCACGTCTGTTCTCAGTCCCTCTCTTTACTACCTCACCTTAACCCTAATTACAGGTAAATTGTATCTCTCTCTCTCTCTCTTTCCGACATCAACTTCTCTTTGTGTGTGTTTGGTCTTTTAAACCTGTTCAGACAGACTGTATAAATGTTGGAACTTGTTCTTGTCCGTAAAGACCCTTTTGGAAATTGAAGTTAATTGGTTGGCATCTTTTGAAAAGACTTTCCAGAAAACTTGGGGGTTTAGATCATAAATTTTTTTTCAATTGATGGCTCTAAAGTAACTTACATACCCCCTTGTGATCTTCTTTGGTAGATTCTTGAATATACTCTGCTTTTCGGCAGATGCAATACATCGCTCTTGATCGATTATCGCTGCGAGGAAGAAGATGGTAGACATTATTACATAATTATTGATGTTGGCAAGAGTTTTAGAGAGCAAGTCCTTCGTTGGTTTACCTGCTACAAGATTCCTCGAATTGATTCCGTTAAGCCTTTTTTTTTTTTTATATATTATATAGCTTCAATTCTTACATCTCTCTGTCTAAAATGAAATCTAACTTTTTCGATTTTGTTTTTTTGTAGATCATTTTAACTCATGAGCACGCTGACGCAATTCATGGCTTAGATGACATTCGTTCCCTTCAACCTCGTGGTTCAGCCATTGGCACCAATCCACTTCCCGTCTTTCTGTCTCAATTTACAATGGATAGGTAAAAGTAAAGCATACCTTTTTGTTTCTTTTCTTGTTGCCGTTCTCAGCAAGTGTTCTCTGATGAAGCAACTTTCGTGCAGTATCTCTACGAGGTTTCCTTATTTGGTTGAAAAGAAGGTTAAACAAGTAACTAGGCGGGTTTCGAAGCTTGACTGGAGAATCATTGAAGAGAATTGTGACAAACCATTCATTGCCTCAGGCTTATCTTTCACGCCTCTTCCAGTTACGACTTTTTTTCTGAGTAAAATAAACAAACAGTCTGATTTCTTCCTTGAGACCTTAATCCCTCAAGACTCTATGTTCTTGCGTCAGGTGATGCATGGAGAGGATTACGTTGCTTTAGGTTTTCTCCTCGGTGATAAAAGTAAAGTAGCTTATATATCAGATGTATCACGCATCCCACCGAGTACTGAGTATGGTATGAGCTAATAATATTTTTTTTTTATCCTAAAGAAAAACATATAAAATCTAACTAGTTAGCATTGTGTATGATTGATCTTGACTGTGCAGCTATTTCCAAAGCCGGAGCTGGACAGTTAGATCTTCTTATCCTGGATACAAATATACCATTCAAGGTTATTATACAGTTTTGCAACTTCTGTTCTCCACTTTTTGTTCATGTAAACTTTTTGTTGCTGACCATCTCTTTGACAATAGAGAGGACTACAGCCTACGCACATCTGTTTTCCTGAGGTTACCTTTCAATGTTTTTCTTCATTTGTCAAATAATGTGAGCCTTTCTGAAGATAAGTTATACTAATTCTTCTTTTAGGCTCTTGAGATCATAAAGAGGCTCTGTCCAAAGAGAGCGCTTTTAACAGGTATGACACATGACTTTGATCACCATGAATACAGTGAGATACTTGCGGAGTGGTCTCTAAGGTACGCAATGAAACAGTGTTGTATCGTTTTGGTAATTCCACATCGCTGAAAGCTAATGGGCTATGTACACTTTCTAGGGAAGGAATCAATGTACAGCTCGCTCACGATGGATTAAGGCTCCCAATAAACTTATGAGCAAATTGCTAAATCCTTGTATGATCTCAAGACTAGTCTCAGTATTCTCGTTACCAATTGAAGTGACAAATCCTTGTATGATTAAAACTCTGAATATTGATACAGAAACGAAATCTCTGTTTTTTTTTTTTTTTTTAATTTTTTTGGGAATGGTTTGAAATCTTTAGACCAAGCCCCTGAAACAACTTCTCTAATTCTGAAATCTCGTTCTCAAGATTCACTTTATCTTCTCTTGTGACCTTCTCATGCAATTCCTTTAGTCTCTGAGTCCCAACATTCACTTCTTCTGCAGAATCTTTAAGAACTTGTCTCATCGATCCATTTTCCTCTTGAACATCTTTGTATCTCCTTTTAAGAGATCGATATCCGTCAATAGATTTGAGAAGCTGTTCAGACAACTCTTTGTTTCTTCCCTGCAGAGACACATCTTTGTCTCCTTGGCCATCACCATCTCCTTTCTTCTCCTTATTGTGCTCTACTGCGCAGTTCTGCACTTTCTTGAGTAGTTTCTCATTTTGAGCCCTGAGATCGCTAATAAGCTCCTCCATTTCGGTAAACTCGTGAGCTTTCCTCGAAAGCTCAATAGCCATTATCTCTTTCTCCTTCCCTAAACTTGAGCACATCATCTGAAGGCTCTTTCTTGCAGCCATGCTCGCAGTTAGCTCTTTTCTCAGCTTCTGAACATCATCAGAATCGTTCTGTGGTGGCTTCATCGGATTCTTGTTCGGATCATGAGTCGGTTTCAGATCAGTGTTGCATCTTCTAAGCTCTTTTTTCCCTGATGCTGATTGTTGTTGAGCTTTCTGGATTCGCGTCTTTAAATCTTCGAGAATCGTCATCATGGTGTTGACTCTCTGCGCCTTCCATTCGTCCCGGTGCTTTGAGGTTGCTTCGTTGTGATCTTGAACCAGTTTCAGGAGTAGCTTCACATTCGTAGAGATGCCTTCACAAAGAAACAAGAACACATTCAACAAATTTCTTGTCACGCAAGTCAAAACTTTTGTTCTTCTTGGCGAAAAAAGTAAAAATAAACAGTAGAAATCAGATCTTAAAGCGGTCTTTGTTAACGTGTTAAACCAATTTATGAGGAAAATCAAGAGAAAAAAAACTCGAAGATGATTAGATAAAATTATATGATTGATTTACCTTCTAAACCAGAATCTTTATTGGATTGGTGCTCTGTGGTTCTTGTTGGTGACGTAATAGAACCAGAATCAGAAGGAACTAAATCCGGCGAAGAAAAAGCTCGAAGCCGGCTCATTTTTCTAACGCCGTCTGGAGAGAATCAATCAGACAGAAATTGAAGAACAAGGAAGATGTTGGGAAATCTGGACAATAACAGCTTATGGTTGTTGTAATGTTGTATGGCGCAATTAGTGGATAATCATTTTGTCTGACCCTTTTGGCTCGGCTTTTTTTTTTTAACTAAATTTATCTGTCTTTCCTCATTTCACGCTCTATTTTCCATTTCCTATTAATATATATATATATATTTACTGACTGTGAAATTTTCATTATCAGGTAAAGCTTTTAATTTCATTTACTGCGTTTAAGGGTCCATAAAGAACTGTGAAATCCTTAGACATAAATTCGCTGGAAAATGTGAATCCGTAAGCCAACACACCTTAATATGAAAAGCACTAGCTAAACACTTTTGTTTTTCGAATTGGAGCTGTAACTTTTTAATATATTTTGTTTGTAGAACTGCTGATATGTGGATTATTTATCAATGTACAAAATGAGATAAATTAAAAAAATTCTTTGATCATTAATTTTTGCATTTTTGTATATGGTTGTTTTGTATTTTTGTTATATATAGATCAAATTCTAGAATAAAGTATAACGTTTTTTTTAATACATATTAAGTTAATATTGAAATTCAAGAAAAAAAAAAACTAAAATAAACAAGAAACGTGAACCTAAAAAGAAAATATCATATGTTATAAAGTTTAAAATAAATAAATAGTATGAATTATTATAAATATTATTAAATATTATTAAATACTGTAATCAAGAATCTAATCGTCCGCACACAATAATCTAATCGTCGACCCATTCTTCAACGCAGAGTGACATCTTGGAGTGTGATAAGGTTCACGGATGCTGAAGGCGCCGTAGAAGATTCTCCAATATCATAATTATTGGGACCTCCTCCGTCCATGAAATATCCGGGGGGTTTAGCTTTCGGAACCTCTAGCGCTTCGTTCTCAAGCAGTGACATCACTGTAGACATTAGCGGTCTGTCTTTAGCAAACTGCTGGACACATAGGAGACCAATCTCAATGCTTCGTAGAATTTGAGACTGTGACGATGCTTGTATGGCTTCCTCTACATTCTCCTCCCAGTTTCCCTCTTTCCAGTTTTTCCACATCTGTTTAATATTTATAATCACAAATCATAATTATGTATCAAACACTTTTTTTTTGCTAAAGATATGTTTAATTTGAACACTAGAAATTTATCAAAATTAATCAATCCTACCGAATCTTATTATATTAAGCAATAACGTAATTCACCTAAAGTACTTACAAAACTTAAAAAGTTGGTGTCGCATCGCGAGTTGTAGAAGGTGCTGTTCTTTTTGCCGCTAATGATCTCAAGGACCATCACTCCGAAGCTAAACGTATCCGATTGTGGAGAATATCGCCCAGTCACAACATATTCCGGAGACATGTACGCGCTGCATGAAAACTTGTCAATCACATTGAAAATATTCAATGACTTAACAATAATACTTACCGAGTTCCAGCTGCACGCGTCGTCCAAGCATCATTGTCATTCCTTTCCAAGATTCGGGCCATCCCGAAATCCGAAATCTTAGGAACAAATTCTCTAGTCAACAAGACGTTTCCAGGCTTAAGGTCTCTGTGGATTGTTGTAATCCGCGAGTCATGGTGCAGGTAAGCTAATCCTCGAGCAATACCCTTGATCACTTTGTATTTTGTGTGCCAGTTTAGCTTAGTGGAGCTTTGGCCTCCACCTACAAATCAAACGGGTCAATATATAAAATTATTTTTGTCAAGAATAATTAAAATGTATAGACTAAGGGCATATACCAAAGAGATGACTTTCCAGGCTTCCATTTTCTAAGTATTCGTATACTAGCACCATTTCTCCATCATGAGCTGTCCAACCAATCAAGCGGACGAGGTTAACATGTTGAAGGTTTGCAATCAACTGAATCTCAGCCTTGAACTCCACGATCCCCTGACTTGACATTTTGGATAATTTCTTAGCAGCGATCTCTTGCCCGTCAAGTAATTGACCCTGCCACCAAATATCAATTGTTTATTCTCTTTTCGAATCAATGTTACATTTGAATTCATAAAAAAAAAACCTGAGTTATATCAAGTGTTATAGAGTTCGGTGGGTTTTAATAGAAATTCGTACACCAGAACATGAGAAATTTAAGAGACGTTACCTTGTAAACGTCACCGAAGCCTCCCCGGCCAACTAAGTTAGATTCACTGAAGTGATCGGTAGCCTCAGCAATGGTGTTAAAGTCCATGACTGAAACTAATTGATCCTCTCCTGTGATCTCGTTCCTCAGAAGCTCAATCTGACTTGGTCCTACACATACACACACGAAAAAGAAATTAAACAATAGTCAAAAAGAAACAAATAAAAATAGAACAGAAAGCAACTCCTGATTACCATGTGTATCTGCCGCTCGCTTCCGGAAGCGGAAACAGAAGCAGCAGCAGCATAAGCATAGAATGGCGAATACAGCAAGTGATCCAAAGATAAGTCCGATAATTTCACGAGTAGACAAACCTTTCTTTGTACTTGTTTCCTTGGCCTCTGAAAAAAAAAGGTTGAAGAACTTTATCAATATATATCCTCTCTATCATGATCAATATTGGACAGCTAATTTTAGGTTAATAATAAATTTTACTAAAAACTAAATTATCCCTAAAAACAAAAGAGTTATCCTATTTCAAAATTTTCTTTATTAAAATCTTATTCAGAAGAAAATTATTAACCGTAAACAGAATATATGACCTAAAACCACTAGTTTAATTTACCAAGAATTTGTCTGACTAAATTCAAACTAAATCAAAAAATAAAATTTGATAAACCAAACCAAAAAAGCAAATCACAAATGGTTTTTATGGTTTAACTCTCTATAATTAATAAAGTAATAAATCAAAGTATAAACTAAATTTATAATATCAAAGTTATAAAGTTATTATTTATGCCTATGTTACATAAGACCTAATAGATTATTATTGTGTAGTTGTGTGCTAGAATTTTTATGTTTTAATGTAAAATTAAATTTTAAACATATACAGCCAAAGTCTTTTTTAGGTTTAGTTGTGTTTTATGTTACGTGATATATTCTCACATATGTTTACATTAGTACATATATATATATACTAATGTAAGCTAACTATTATTATAATTTTAGAAGCTCCCAACAGTTGACCCCAAAAAAAAGCTCCCAAAGAAATCCAATGCGAAAAGAGAATAAAAGTAAAGAGAAGTTAAAAGTGTTAAAATAGTCCCAATATCGAAATAACTTGTGCACTAAAATCATTTATGTTTAATGATTAGATTTTCACAAAAATATGATTAGATTGAACCGTAAACCTAAACTTAAGATGCAAACTATTTTTTTACATATTCCTAAAAAGCCATTAGCAGAAAACTCTTTTTAACCCAAATTAATTCAAGAATAAAAAATGATTTATTAATAAATAATTTAGGTAAAGTAGTGGGAAGTGATTTTTAATAATGTGCGAGTAGGAAAAAACTCATAGTAACCACAACCAAAATCTTTTTCTCTTTGATTAGTGTACAGACTACCAGACGAGTGAAATTTATAAAACCAATGGTCGACTAAAAGAAGTGTAATTCAGATGTGAAGATAATAAATTCAAACTAAATTAAAAAATAAATTTTGATAAACCAAACAAAAAAGGCAAATAACAAATGGTTTTTATGGTTTAACTCTCTATAATTAATAAAGTAATAAATCAAAGTATAAACTAAATTTATAATATCAAAGTTATAAAGTTATTATTTATGCCTATGTTACATAAGACCTAATAGATTATTATTGTGTAGTTGTGAGCTAGAATTTTTATGTTTTAATGTAAAATTAAATTTTAAACATATACAGCGAAAGCTTTTTTTAGGTTTAGTTGTGTTTTATGTTACGTGATATATTCTCACATATGTTTAAATTAGTACATATATATATATATATATATATCATTCTTTCTTTCTTTTTATTTTGTTCCAAATATATAGTACATATTATTCTTAAAGACGATCATAGTACTAATTTTAAATTGATACTTATCAACAACAAAAGAATTACCTTTTCAGTTTATAGATTATGAAGAAAATGTTATACCATGCAAAAATTGGTGCCTTATTATTATTTTTTCCTTTGATACAATTAACAAATTTCCATCTATCAAGTTATCAGCATGTTTTTTTTTCCTTGGCGTTATTCTTTCTTCTTAAAAAATCTAATTGACTACTTATCAGTTTATCAAGTTCATGTTGAGCATAATTAACAAGATTTGACTAACCATGATTCGTAGGAGCCAATCTGAAGTAGAGATCATGGCCGCCAATAGTGTAGTTTCGTATATCGTCGAACAGTCCCGTCCAAGTCATACATTGCCGCTGGTCTTTTCCGGTTTCCACGTGCGCGAACGCCGCACACAAACAATTCCTAAGACAAGCCTTTTGACATAGTTCCACAGTACCGGTTTCTGATTCCGATATCAGAAAAGTACTTTTCGGCAAGCTCATCTTTTGCAGCTTCAAGAACTGGTCCCCACTGCAGCTTAGAACAGTCTCTCTCACGCACCCAGTCCACGAATCATCTAACTTTGGACGGAATCCTTGGATACAGTGACATCTTTGGAAAGGTAACTGTGATGCATCTTTGGAACAGTAACTGTAAGTTCCACATTTACCATGTGTAAAGCAAACATCGTCGGATGAGGACCATGAACGGTTCCACTCCGCGGATTCCGGGATCCATGTATATAATCCATAATCCCCATCTGGATGAAGTGTCAACCTTGTGTAGTTGCTTTCGGGCTTCATCACGAACATATGGGTGTTATCATCTAGTTGGAGTACTGGTGGCATATCGCCAAACCGATACCCGTTCCAAGGATCAAAGCTCAAGTATTCTCCCGAAATTACATCAATTAAATAACTCTCAAAGAAGTGCTCTGCAGTCGTGATTCCGAACAAGAAATACCCGCTTGCCGGATCTGTTGCATTACGCCAGGACACAAGGGTCTTCAGTTTCATCTGCGGAAGTAAAGTATTCGTGG
>OVBB01000346.1:0-27012 GCA_900406415.1 Isatis lusitanica
TATATATCTATATATACATATAAGGTGATCGAATATAGTCCATCAATCTGCTGTCGTTTTCGGGGATCAGATTCCAAATACGAGAAGAAAACATTAGAATCTTCATATTCACACTACACTTTTTTATACCCGAAAATGTTTGAAAGATATCAAAAAAATCAGATAATACATGTCTGATTTGGAGGTGTTATTTAAAAAGTTATGAGCTCTTAAAATCCTGCAAATTATATGCGTGTGAACCGCCAATCATACACAAACCATTAAAACCATATATTAGATGCTCCCTACCCTCTGAGTTAAATATACAAAATTTGGCAGCTGCGTATTTTGATGTTTACATCAGGATTTGAATATCTACATACCAAAACGAATTGGAGAAAGTGTAGAAGAAGGTTGTTGCTAGTTACATCCAGGCTCCCCAGCCAGGGAACATATGGGATAAACGATCTGTGTCAATTGCATCTTGTATTAGTTGCTGTGCCTACAAAGCAAGAAGAAATGGAAACAAAATACACTCAGTTAATTGTGAAACCAAGAACAACCTTAAAGCTTTTTGCTGTTTTTAACTTTCGATCAAAAATGTCAAATAAAAAATTACCTGCCCATGTATGCTTCTCATCTCACCACCCTCATAGCCATCAAGTTTTTGCTTGACACGCATCAAGGCACGTGCCGCATCCTTGTTACCTTCGAATTCTTCTTGTAATCCTTCCAAGTTCATGCCCTCGTAATCTTCAGTTTCCTGGATCGAAGACAACACTTTTGTGTCAAAAACTCGACAACATCTTAAGAAGGATAAAAATATCCACTGACACAATGAACTAGGAACACAAAATTTGCTTGCCCAGAATGGCATCTATATAAACAAAATCACATGCATTCCGTTTGAAAACTAAAAGGGTTCGAAGTACCTTCTGTCTTTGCAAAGCCTTTAAGGGTGACAAGGCCCATTTGTACAGAGGATCATGTATAAAAACNAACACAAAATTTGCTTATATAAACAAAATCACATGCATTCCGTTTGAAAACTAAAAGGGTTCGAAGTACCTTCTGTCTTTGCAAAGCCTTTAAGGGTGACAAGGCCCATTTGTACAGAGGATCATGTATAAAAACCTGCAAAACAAGCAACCTTGATTGAGAATCCAAAATTATGTTTTTTATATTTTATACATCCAAATTTCAACTGAGAGATTTGGTTACTTCAACAATTGTAAGCAGCGCCTCTTTATTTGTTCGCATCACAGACAGGGTTTCTTCGCAACATTTCCTGAAAACACCTTCCACTCCTGTGATACCCATTCCATCAATTATGTCTCTTGTCAGCCTGAAAGGGACCTGTCAAATCGGGAAGAAACTGAACAAATGAGAATCATGCAGATGCCGGTTATATATTCTAGAAGAGCAGCTGGAATACCCGTTCAGGAGTCTTGAGCATTAATCCTTGTTCAAACGCAACTCCAAGATCTATATGGATAACTTCTGCTGTGGCTTGATCGATTAAAATATTCATGGCATGACGGTCACCAAGTCCAACGATGTACCCAACCTGATAGCAAAACAAACGCCAAATGTTCAGAAAGAGATGCATCAGAGGGAAAAAATTTTGAACTTGTATTTCAGATTCCTTAACTAAGAATACAACGTTGTNAATAGCAAAACAAACGCCAAATGTTCAGAAAGAGATGCATCAGAGGGAAAAAAATTTTGAACTTGTATTTCAGATTCCTTAACTAAGAATACAACGTTGTCCTATTGGCTGTCACTACCGAAATATATATAATTCTTTTCTAAAACTCAACCGCGAATTACAGCTTCCTAATTGTATTGCAATTTCCCTGATAGCTTATCTTATGCCATTTAAAAAGGTATCACTGATTTTTTCCGTTATATAACTATACACAAACTGAAATTCCCATCCACTATAAACGGAAAGAGAGAATAAATATCACCAAATATGGATATACTTGCCATTGAACTAGCTGCAACACTACGTGTATACGCAAGCCTCTTCACAAACCAGTCAGCAGGCTGCAGGAATTTTTCCAAGAAAAAGTAATGCATGACAGGCCTGCAAAAGGGGATGGGTTTGTCAGCTACCAACCACTACTTACGGAGTAAATTAATGTTTCACAGGAACGAAACCTGAAGTTTGTGCAGACATCCATGAAGGCTTTGCGCTTGTCTTTTGCCTACAAGCCACCAGTCACCCCAGTTTATTGAGGAAAACTACCAGATGTAAATGATGGCCAACTAAGAAGATCTGGGAAATGAAATGAGCTTACACTCGACATATGTTCTCGGCATTTAGGATATTTCCAGTTTCCAATGCCATATCGACCATGAGCGCCCTCACTCCTTGAGCTGTGATTTGATATGCAAACAGCCGATTCGAACTGTCACGACTTGGAAGAGTGATTGTTGTACCATGTAGCTGTAAATACTAATTTACTAGACCAACCTTCCTATAAGATAATCTCCAAGCGGAATCGTGCCATCAACCCACTCAAGAACACCAGCGCTTGGAGTAAAAGGAACAACCTGAGCATATGTGTACACATATAATTATAAAAGGTTCTGAGCTTACTGAATGGATCAAATCTTTAAGGAAACGGACAACGTCTTGTAGATGGACTAGAAAGACATGCCTTGTATGTGCGTACAGCTAATCTTCTCTTCCATGTATCCCGATTATTGTGTAGAAAGGTATTGACGAGCCCAAAAAATTGTTCCATAACCTGAATACAGTAGTACACGCTGTGCATCACTAGATCATTCTATATGTAAAGATTGGCTAGGTAAGCATATTTTTAATTTTCTGCATGTAGATGGAGCAGTGCCACATTACAGACAACTTGTAATGTGGCACTGAGGTCATCATTGCCAGATAAAAATTCTGAAACTCTTACAGCATCCTGTCTGAGGTCATCATTGCCAGATTTTGCCAGTTGCTTATATTTTCGGCCATCAGAACCAAAGCATTCAACTACTTTTGGAGCATTAATACCATTCATCACTCTGCATACCCAAAAAGACGTTGTCTCAGATAAGGTACTCTTTTAAACTAGAAATTCCGAAGAAAATTGTTATAATGATTGAGCAGGGGCTTACGTAACAGAATCTGATAAACCTCTGAAAAAAGGGAACGACCCTTCATTGTATTCGCAGCTACGATCAACAGGAATTGTAGCAGTCACTACGGGTACCTAAAGTCGAACACAAGTTTGAGTGATACGTTAGAAGCATAGAGAAAAAGCGGAATTCAATATCTGAATCAAGAAGGAAAACGGAAAACATGCTTGTAAGCTCATGCAACGAAACATTTCTTTTGACTATATAGACAACGAGAAAATTATATCGCCACAATTCTTCCAGCGAAGAATTGATCTTGTTAGGAGTTTCATCAGACTCAATACAGTAACCATGGCAACAAACAAATTAGGATCAGACCAACACATAGGGCAGCATTTGCTAAACAATGAACAAAAATCTATAGCTGCAATTAATTTTTGACTCCTGTCTAGACAGCCTATTAAAATGACACACAGAAGGTTTCTTAGTTCCTTAGAAATTTCCTATCTTGATGTCATAAAATCCGAAGTCCTGAAATTCCATACATGGAGCACTTGACATGGTATCTTACAAGCTAATAAACATGTCAAAGCTAGATAAAGAATGCAAATGAATAGTTGAACAATGGCGGGCTTACAAGTTCCAGTTGTTTCACACTACGAATTTCTCTTGGCAGTGCTACCCTTTTATTGGTATCCTGCAAAGGAAAGAGTGCCGCAAATTTCTTGGATTCAGCAAACAGCAAAACAAAAAACTTCCACTATTCACAAAGAAATATCAGACCTCTCTCCTCGTTTCAAGTTCTGCAAGTTTGATGTAGATATCTACCAGTTGTTTCATCTAAAAAAGGAAAAATCAGGAATTGCTTATAAATAACCAAGCAAAAGAGTCTATGATACATAAAGCAAAGAAAATAACGTTTACTTGTCTAATCATAGGCCCATGATGATGGGATACATCTTGCAAGAGATGCTCTGCTGCAAGCTTCTTATCCATATCAACCACAAAAGAGTTTCTACTGCGTTGGTTATCCTTGATTCGGTCACCGTTTGCCAATGCCAGAAGCTTAAACAGAAATCAAAAGAAAAATACGAGATTTATATCCAGCATTAAGAAACGTAACTTCAAAAGAGATAGACAAATTCACTTGCGAATAATGTAATTTCCATGGCACCCGGCAACCACTGGAATATCACAGAACGATCTAAAGAGGGTGATCGTTTATTCAACACAACGGACTTGACTGTGTTCACCATATTTGAACAGATTCGAGATGTCATAGGACATTCAAGGATTTTGCCTTATGCACTTCTAGCAAGTCCTATGCCAGTTGATTGAACAGGAAAAATGAAACATAAAGAATAAAGAAGACGGATAACATGTTCTTCAGAACCTGAAAGATAGTATGGTATGGATGATCAATGGCCATTTTTCTCACAAGTGAAACCAGAGCAGACTGCAAGTGGTAAATCGTAGAGATTAGCTAGACCGATTATGGTCTTAAGATTTTTATGAAAAATAAGTTAAATTGCATTCCACCTGAAAGCTATTAGATCCTGATTCATCTCTCGAACTGCCCAACCTTGAAGCAATTTGATAAACAAGTGGTACAAATTTGTAAGACTGAACCTGCAAGAACGTTCAGGGAGGTGAAGATTGGTTACTTAAACAAAGTGAAAACCAAAGCCTTTCGTCTCTATAATAGATAAAATCATCATCAGTCAAGTACCTTATTGATGGTGCTCAACATGTTATCGATAACATTTTTCTGGGAGGCGAGATTAAACCACATGGATACTTGTCTAAAGACCTGTAGAAAGAAAAATTAGTTCCAAAAATGTTTCCGTATTTCAACAATATAATGGAATTATGGAAGACACCACGTTTCTGCTAAACCTCTCAACTGAATATATTTCTTGGATGATGTGTTAGAAAAAATCGGACATCAATCCCAAATACGAAAGCGTATAAAGTATAAGGTCACTCTATCACTAATCTGGCGTATAGAGGTAGGCGTCCATATATCCCAAACCTTACACCTATTGGTACAATCGATATTTCCTATTAAGCACTGAACTAGAGATCTACTGTTCCACATGGTACTAAATCGAATCCACGTGGAGACATTATTTAAAGTATAATTCGACACGTACCCCACAACCAAAGGAAGATTGATATGACCGGTAACTATACAAACACAAACCCGACTGAGAAATGCCGACACGCAGCTAAACACCGCAACCAAAATAGGAAAAGAGAAGACACATTGGATCACTAAGATATTGCTCCTTGATAGATGTTGAGGATTATTATGAAACCAACTATGATTAGTTGTAGAATGAAGAATTTACAGTAACGAGACATAGATATGCAGATTCACTAGATGCCGTAACCTAACAATTAGAGCGACTTTCTTAAGGAATTCCATATGCGACTCTAAAGGCATTTTTTCACTAGATGCCGTAACCTAACAATTAGAGCGACATTCTTAAGGAATTCCATATGCGACTCTAAAGGCATTTTTAAACACTTCCACACCTATTATAAAGGATGGAATCTAGACAATAATTCACATCTTACATTATATGCAAACGTCACTGAAATACTTAGATAACATACCACTCGGACATCGTACTTGTCACCAATTTCGAGACACCGTTGATACCCCTCCAACGCAAGTTTCAGAAAGTTATCCCTGTCAACCTATACAATTGAGGAGAGAGGGATAGATAACGTATCAGTAAATATCACCCATATAGAGAAAACATTCTTTTCCACAGCAGCCAGATTGTCGGGCAGAATAAAGAACACCTGCAGTTTTTCTGCCTCTTCTTTGTCCATTGTTAGTTGCTTCTGCAGATCTTGAATCTTCAGTGAATAGTCAGATTGTTCCCCCTATTACAGTAAAATACCAAATATGAAATAAAATGAGAGAGTAGTCTAGACCGCCAATCAAACTGTGATTTGCAAAGGGATGTTCAGAGATCAAACAAACGGAGGTAGACTACTACTTGCCTTCTTTGAACTCTTAAACCGCTTAATAAGCACCTCCAACTCTTTCGTCTGAAAAGTCAAGCATGCTAGTTAGTTTCCCCCCACAACAGAAGAAGAACAAACTTTGAAGTTGAGACTGTTTAGAACTGTAACTGATTACAGCGCACAAATGGATCGTTCATTTATTTGTGCCCGTTTTGAAAGATAGATAATATGCATTTTACAGAAAGAAAGAAAATGTGAAATAGTGAATTTTGAGTAACCAGAGGGAGACCTTGTGTTTTCGTAGCCGCATTGCAGCTAGCCATTCACTGGAGGAGAGTCTTTCCTCATAACTCTTAAATAGAGCATCTGCATAATGAGCCAGATGAAACCAGGTTTGGCTCTGTCTTTCTACCAACCTTTTACAGATCTCGGAACTCTGTTTTTTCGCAAGCGAAACTGCAGGCTTGAGATACTTGTCTAAAATTGTTCTAGAGCTATACCCAAGAGAAAAGAAATATGAACCGAGTTAAAATTTCTGAAAAAAAAGTGCATTACGGGCATAGATGGAAACTACTTTCAACCAAAATAAAAGTGTAACAATTTGTTTACTTGCTAGATCTGGTTTCCGCTAGCCACTTCCCAATCACACGATATATATCTGAAGCCTCTTCTTCTAATTTATAATTCTGTAAGATGTAGCTTGCCATACTGATGGCAACTTCATGCCGCCCTTGGGCATGTAATAACTTCGCCTCTTGAATCTAAAAAGGAACAAAAAGTTACTGGAAAGCATATCTCTAGTTGATAACCAGATATATTACCATGTTCTAAACTAAGAGGCAAAGTAATACATGCCGAAAAGAAGTATTGTATGCCTTCGTTCAATAAGAAATGTTTTATGTCCTAGGTCACAACTATAAGCTGACAATCAGAAATTTTATTTAGTTGTAAACTTGTCTGACTCTCATAAACTTCAATAGGGAAAAGTCTGAGTGGAAAGTCTGAGTGGAAATATATACAATTCAAGAGAAAAACGAGGATACTGAAANATTTAGTTGTAAACTTGTCTGACTCTCATAAACTTCAATAGGAAAAGTCTGAGTGGAAATATATACAATTCAAGAGAAAAACGAGGATACTGAAATTCTACAAACATGCAAGGTTAGTCATAAAAATGTACCCTTCCAAGCCAATCTGGAACGGGTTGCCGTCCATCACTTCTTGCACAAAGAAACTTGAACTCATGCAGAGATGCAGCTGCATGAGAATACCTTGATCCCTGAAACGACAGGATAATGTGTTGGTCCACGACATTTTACTACAACTGAAATTGTAGCTTTTCATACATACCTTGCGAAGTAACGAAGCAGACTGCAAAAGATGTTGCATAGTACTTTCCTCACATCCCAATATTTGGAGGAGAACTCGCCTAAAAGCGATAAATGGCTCCAACAAATTCATGTGCAACTGAGCTTGCGTAATAATAGAGCTCCAATCCTTATTCAGCCAAGACAACTGTAGTTCATAATTTAAGATCATCTCACTTAGCTTCCAGATAGTTTTCGCATATACATATGTCCACAATTACCTTGTTCCCAAGGCTAAATTCTAACTGTGGATGAAAGATCCTAAATGACCTTCGTGTCTTCTCAACTTCTGTCTTGCTACTAATTACTCTAGAAGCTTGAAATCCTTTACTAAAAGCTAGTGAACAACCACTTGAAAATTATGTTACAGGGGAATATACCTGCTCCATTGTTGGAGTCACGGGCTCTGCACATGCCATTTGTCTGACTGGATACCCATGCACACTTTGATTGGAAGATTTCGTCCAGCGAAGATCCCAAACTAGTCCAAGATGATAAAGAATCTGGACATTGTAAAACATCAAAAATCAAGTAAGTGATTCATAGAAATTCAAAACCATTGTTTACCATAGAGACCCGAAATCTTGAGAAAATTTCCGTAGATTTAAAATGAACATGCAGCTTGCATTCACAAATCCCAGAGCTTGAGAATTCAAGTGTAATTTAGGAATCGCTCAACAGATGAAATCTTTAGTCTAAGGGATATAGCTTTGTTAGGAAATATTGAGATAGTAATATTTTAACAAGGTGAGCATCACGACATAGTAATTTTTCGAAACGCGCAACACTCACAGCTTGCAGTTATTCAGGATTTTATCCATCAAACTTGACAGCTCTTGTAGAGTAATCGGCTAGCCAAGATCAAGATGACCTTAACCATAAAAAACGAAGTATGGCACTCTGAGAGTGTACCATTATCAAAAATAGAGATATGAACAATAAGGAGTAGAGAGTAACCTTGATAAAATTGTAATTTCGCATCCAAGTGACAAGATGATGGAAAAAGATGTTGTACTTTAATGTCAATTTAAAATTGCATACCTGAAGTTTCACTACTGTTGAGTATATAAATTCAGTGCTTTCTTTGCTTGCACGTGAAATGGACAATACGAGCTCCTGAAACAAGAGAAAAAGCAAATATTCTTAACACAGAAGCTTTGCAGCCATATACGTTGATAAACTGAAATCATGCCATACCTTTTTAGCATCCTTCAGTTTTCCTTGAAACCCATTGCAATCCCCTTCTCGCAATGCTCTCAAACAACTGAGAAGTAAACATGTAAGGATACAGGCCTAAGATGGGAGCTAGCTTCTCATTGACAACGTTGAGGACTTTTCAAAACAAAAAACGATTTCATGCCAATTGACCATTGATGCTAGGACATGGCCCAAGAAAGTAAAGCCACAGACCAGCAATTATTGAGGTTTCAACTAATCTATTCTAAAACTCCTCTGTAACACGTCATTCCTTTTAAATAAAAGTCTAAGACCAGCGGCAAAGTCAGTGCCGATGTCTAGTAAATTTGGTGTAATCCAGAGCTACAAACAGGGAAAAATATCTAGTGGCTAAGAATAGCATCTTCGATAAAGAGTAGAAAATGTTACCAGTGCAAATTTCCATGATAATTACTGGTCTTGANTTCCAGAGCTACAAACAGGGAAAAATATCTAGTGGCTAAGAATAGCATCTTCGATTAAGAGTAGAAAATGTTACCAGTGCAAATTTCCATGATAATTACTGGTCTTGACATGTTGCATAGGTTGAGAGTGCGTTTGTGGATAGAGAACAGAAAAATCCCATTTTCCTGCACGCCATGCCGCCTCATACTGCAAGCAAGAAGTCAATTTGCAGCTGAATAACCGCGTAAGCACCACAACTAAGGTATCACCGCTGAGTCTTGTTCGATTAGTCAATTGTTAATCAGAATTTGGGCCAATTACTATTTGGTGATTATTGCTGACAAGCTAGCCGAGCTACGCCAAGATCTGTGACTATATCAATATTTACTAATTATACAATCGTAGCGTTTGTTTACCCCATGAATTATTTATGTATTAACCAACAACTTTGTTTAGATAACAGACTTCCATGTTTGGAAAATAGAAGAACCCTAAACCAAAACCAGGATGCATACCTGCAATTCGATGAACTCTGGATCATACTGAAAGCATCCTTCTCGGGAAGTCAAGCCCCGGCAATACAGATCCAGAACATGCATACAGCCTGTCTGCTGCAACGACCTAATAAGCCCTTTGAAAGGCTGTCTCTGGACCTCCCCTTCGCCAAAAACTGAATGTTGTGCACTAGTTGTTGGCTGAAAATGTTCTTCCTCTAGATTCTCAGAAAGGCCACCAGGCACCACCATTTTCTGTGAACGTGCTTGCAAATCATAGTACTCGAGTGCCCCAGTCCAGTTCCCCTCATGCTCAAGTGTGGTTATTTGAGCAGACAACTTTCAGATTGCATCCATATAACATAAAAATGAAGTGTTATTCACATATTTGAATCCAGCAAAATATCAAAGTGAAGTGTTACTCACATATTTGAATCCAGCAAAAGATCAAAAAGTACTGCATACGATTTACGATTTGGTCTAGGCATAAATGTTCTTCATTGTACAGAAGTAACAATAAATGAAGAAAAAGCTTATCATCTCACGTTTCATTTGATCACCAAAATATACTTCTTAGTTAGTATAGCTGTTTCACTATTTGGGTTGTTATTTTCTATTTAAACCCTAGACTCATCTGATATTAGCAGCGGAAGCATGTCAGTCCTCTCACAACATTCTTACAGTAGGTAACGAAAGGGCTAATGTTACCACTTTCAGACTAACAAACCATTTCCAATAGGCAGGAGTTCAAAATGTGTGGGATCAGTTATCCGATATGTACTCTATAGGACAGAATTATAGTATCAGAATCGAACCTTGTTTGAATGTATAACCCCATACAAGCTGTCAGGCTCATTTATTCTTCTTATTGCAGACACAAGTATCTCAACATGATCCGGCAACTGTTAACCACAAAGAAAAAGAAAGCTTAGAAAGCGGCAACTTAAAAGAAAATCCACTCTGCCACATAAAATCTTGCAAAAAAAAACTCTTAGTTGTAAGCCCCTTTTCTACATAGAGACCACAAAGTTTGCAACTTTGTAAAAATGCATACACCACAAAGTTTGCAACTTTGTAAAAATGCATACCATGAAAGTTTCCTATATGACGATGATTCATGATTATCCATTAGTCATTAAAGCATAAACCACAATGCCTATTAGTTATCTAGTTAAGACGATGAAAACCATGGAGGCCTGAGTACAATTTTATCTAGTTCAATAATCCACAATAGATGACATGCATTTCTTTTATAAATTACCATATCATGGTAAGAAAAATCAGGATCTCCCAGTGTTAGACTGCCAAATTTCTCCTCACACCAATACTCCACATACATGGAAGCGGTCAGATATGCACCACAAACCTGGGAAGAACGGAACGTGATTTATACTGCAAATAAATTTATAGCCTCTATTTTCATAAATTGGTAAATGATTTAAAAGAAAAAGGATGACTCACTACTGCTGATCTGGAAGCAACCAGATNCAGTGTTAGACTGCCAAATTTCTCCTCACACCAATACTCCACATACATGGAAGCGGTCAGATATGCACCACAAACCTGGGAAGAACGGACGTGATTTATACTGCAAATAAATTTATAGCCTCTATTTTCATAAATTGGTAAAGGATTTAAAAGAAAAAGGATGACTCACTACTGCTGATCTGGAAGCAACCAGATAATCAATGGAAAGCCAATACACCTGATCAACAAAAGCAACTACGTATTAAAAAGGTAATAAAAGAAACAAGAGGTAAAGAGCAGTACCACATGCTTAAAATTGTAACTTGAGAAATAACTGGTTAGACAACTAGCGCCATATGGAAAGATACAGTTATTATTCCTCTAGCTTTTCAAAGAGCACACAACTGACGGGAATAACTGTGTTTTGCATGGTTTTGCTATAAAATTAAGTTATTAAAACTCAATGTTGATCATATGAAAGCAATAAATTCTTCTCATGTGACATAAACACAAACTATAACATGGCATATCATCATCTGCAAAGTGAAAGGTGTGCCAATAGTTGCAAATCTTCTTCTTTAGGGTTAACTTTTCATTTTAGCAAAAAGCCCAAAACACTTCCAGACACATAATATGCTGCATGCATCAGCAATAATAATCCTCGTAACAATGCATATGGCAATTGAAATTCATATGGTAAAGAGTAAACCTTGTCCCAATTTGCAGTTATAGACGCTGCCATTCCATTTGATGTTGTTTCCACATCTCTAATCTTAGCAGAGCTGGAGCAAGATCTTGAACTGTAGCTAGAATGCTTAGTATTCTGCAACAGAAATTTCAAACGTTTGTTTTGGTCATCTTTCATAGTTCGAAATGATCTTTTTACATGAATAAATCATATGATATCAGGTTTCGCTATCAAGAGGACAAAAATAGCAGAATATCCTTATTTAGTCCCCATGAATAGCATACTTCTTTCAGTTATTGGTGTTAAAGCCTAGTTCTTATGCAGGAAAACATTTTTCTCAGGAATGTACAAGATATTTAATGCAATTAAGTCTGCTGGACATTAACCCTAACCTTTTCTCTCTTAGTTTGCCCAGAAAAAGTCGATCTTTCAAGGACATAACACATCCGCAGTTCATTCAGGGTATTTAACATAATCTGCTTCGACTTTGTTAGCTTGTTTGAATCAATGAAGATATGCTCTTTCACCTGCCCAATGGGGATTACAAGCTTTAGCAAAAGTGACGAATAGTTTTCTGCAATGGTTTTAATTCTGTTGTACACAAAAATCAAGATGGGAAAAGGAAAGGTACCAAAGAAGTGAATTTGGTTCAAAACAGTGATATACAGACAACAGAGAAGAAACAATGCAAGCGGGCGAAATACAGGAGCATTACCTGTGATGTAATTAATTCCTGTAAATGATTATATGTCCCTCTCCTTCCTGCAAGACTAACAATAACACTGGGAAATAGGAGCTCAGCGATTTCAGCTTTCAGCATTGCTATGTTCTGGCATAGCCTGTCAAAAAAAGCAGCAACAATGATCCACTGAGTGAAAGATTTTAACTGAATATTCTAGCTAGAAAACTCAGTTAAGTAGGAACCAAATAGATACCTTATTGGGACATCCTCACATAAAGCGATCATACAGTACACAAGCTGACAAATCCATCCATCAAAGTTTTTATTATCTGTGGACCACACCTCCGACTTCTCCAGTGAAAAGTTCTCAGCTGACAACGCCCAAAATGAACCATTCTTAAGTAATTTAAAAAATAGGAGTGGGACACGAATGAAATCATTTTAGATCTGACATGTCCATGTCATGTGCAAGATCTTATGTCTTCTAAGATCTTTTTCTCAATGTCAAGATTCATGGAATATACCTTTAAACTGCTTTTCGCTATCCAGTAAGATCTTTTCAACAATGTCAAGGTTCACCCCCCTGCCATGTACCTACAAAAAAAAAAGTAGATATCTGAGCAGGCAGGACAGTTTTTACTTAGAATACCCTAACAAGAATGGGGAATCTAACATATAAACATCATTAATTTTTTCTAATGGATTCACTGATCATTTACGTATCCATTAATATCATAATATGAATCTTGAAATCAAATTTGAACAAGTTTCTGAAAAAACCATATCTTATATACTCATAAGCTTTACGTTGAACTATTTTATCCTGCCCATGGGAACAATTCCCAACAATATGAATTATCTGAAAAAATATTAGCCTAGGAAAAGTAGCACAAGACTAGAAAGCTAATGCGGAGAAGAAACTTACTTCAATCAAAGATCTCTCACATGAATCGATAGATGATAATCCTTGTTGCCCCCTATCGGTTGAAAGGATTCCCTAAAGCAAGGAGAAAGGGATATCTATATAAGCTAAATGAATATTCTAAAACAAAACTTGCAAACAATAGCCTTTCCAGACAGGAGGCACAATATTACGGAACAAATTCATGGAAATAAGTACAGCCCCTGGAATGCTTGACAACTGGGAAGGTGATCACACATCTTTTGAAAAAAAATATAACCGCACATCAAACAGAAAAAATCATAGCTTCTAAACTATCAATAAATCACACATTTGACGAGGTATAAAGATGAGAAAAATAAGAGCATAGCAGGAGCGTGACAAACATGAAAAAGCAGACCCAAAAAAAAAGCAAAGGCTGCAGAATCGAGAAAATTACCCCAAATTACATCATAGCCAAACACTACGGTATTAGAGGCACAACCAAATCCGTACAGTGAAAAATCTAAAAACTATGAGTTGCAAAAGGAGCACGGTCAAATTTGGATAGGTAAGAAAGTTAGAAAACTTACCCGAAGGGTTTGAGACGTTACATCAATGATCTTTACAGAGTCATCCAAAAGATACTTCTTCAGAATTTTCAGCAGTACGATAAGGGTTTCATCGGATATGCCATTCTCAGTAAAACATCTGAATTTTGACCCAGTATTAAGGCTAATAAATTGAAGATCATGCATGGAGCCCAATTCCCCAGGAAGATGGAAAACAACAGTGTGGGGGTCCCCAATACCAACCTACAGTTAAAAAAAAAAAGAGAAAATAAGACCAGATATTCATATCTGCAAAGAAACAGATACTGACCACAAAAGAGAGTGACAGATACCCTGGAAAGAAAATCCGACACCAACAATCTCATACTATCTGCTTCATCTGAGGCAGACACACGGACAAGAGTCCAAACAGCATTTACAATATCATCGTCAGAATGCCAAAACGTATCTGCAGTTTCTACATTTGTCTCTTCTTGAGAATCTTCAGTAGCTATGAGCTTCTTGTGCAGTGCTTGGAGACTGCAGGGACATGATAAGTGGATAAAAGTGCAGCAATTTGAAAGAGGACTAATGGGCAGTACACTCTCGGCAAAAGCTTCATTGGCATGTTATCGGCTAAATGTTATCAACTTTGTTGCTATCAGGGTATAAGCTAGATCGACAAACAATCTCTACTTCCTAAATTAACTTTTAAAACAGACACCTATATCAGACACTTCACTCATGAGCACAACCATGAAACATGAAACAAAGTCGCCCAGACATCGACCCATCCAAATAGGGAAAATAACCAGAAGCAAACTAGAAGTGGGAAACAAATGTATCCCCTTGACTGCTGTTTCCTTCTGTGATTAGAGAAACCACAGTCCCCAAAGTAAAATAAGATCCTTAGTCCTACTTCTAACGTTAACATCCCAAGCAAATCCAGGCACTTAGGGTAGTCTTAATGCATATGACAAGATGAGTTAACTCATGAAGGATAGAATGATACCTCCAGGATAGGAATCTCGGTGGAAGATAACATGATCTTCTAGCACACTGTTGTAGCGGAACAGGAAAGAAACACAAAATTGAATAGTGATAAAATTCCAAAAATAATGTATCATTAGAAAATGCAGAGGGCAAGACCTTCAACAGATGATTTCTCGGAGAGTATGCTTCGCATATCCTGACGTGTGATTCACGAATGGCTTGAAAAATTTCCATATCGGGCAATGGTTCTAAATCCTGAAAAAGATGGACAAATGAAAAAGCACAAGTTTCTCGATTATTCCTTGCACTGGTAGGACAAAAATGAAGGCAACTTTATAGGTAGAACGCCTACTCTGATATCTTCACCAAGAAAAGATTCTGAATTAACAATTAGCTTCTGTAGCAAATTCACGAGTTGAGATGACTTAGAACCAGAAGCTTTGGAGTCTGCTTCAGCATCGATGCAGCATGTAACTAACTTTGAGACCAAAAACTGAAAAAAAAAAAATGCAGCAGATAGAGAAAAGTAAACAACCGTTTGAAGAAAGTAATAAAAGTGGACCGAAATAATAGCATTAAGTAACACATACCTGGAGTTGGTCACCTAGTACACTAACAATTTCTTTGGCCGGATTGCTTTCGAACGAATCCAGCAAACAGGAAGCGACACTACAACACTGGTCTTGTAATGAGGGAGAGCCGATGAATTGTCCAACAAGATTGAATATATAACTGAAAGAGACCACTATTAAAGGTCAATGTAGTTCTTAAAAGCTCAAAAATAGAGATCCACCCTTCAATGCCACCGATATTTTAACTTAAAAATGACCCTCATGTTTATTGCAAAACAATCTAGCAGTTTCATTCATCAGAGTGTAGCCTTGGCTCTTTAAAAATCAACAAAACATGCCGTCAATATACATATATATATCAAATAAATATTAAAACTGGAAGTTACTCTCGCCAAAAGAATTACTATGGCGAGCCACTGATTAGGGAAGCATGATAATCAGTGTCTTACATTCAACAACAGAGTTCAAGAGAAATGGCAAAGGCGAATCAAGTAAAAACTACACTTTCTAACATCTGCAACACAGTTTTTACTCAAGAAAAGAACCCAAATGGGCAATCTTAATGCTACCTCAAATTCGATAAGGTCCAAAGAAAGTCACTTTCGTGTTTTGGGAATTTCAATGCTACCAATCAAATAATCAGATAGATAGATAAATAGATAGATAGGTAGAGAGTTCTGCTCACTTTAGTGAACTTGGAACTGAAGCTCTATGACCAAGAATAATTGTAAGCTCTTCAAGCGCGGCCAAATGATGACGGGTATGCCGATGATGGCATGCGGCTGACATTCTATAGTGTATTTCTGTGATGAACTGCCAAATAAAAATATTGTGACAGAAGATATCATATTGAGAAGAACAATGGTATCTCGCAAAAAAAGCTTCGGAAAATGAAAATTTCACCATGAACACCCTATCTGGGCGAAAAACGTTTATCCTGTCAATGACGGCCGCCTTCTTAGGATAATCAGCGCTGCATAAACCAAGTAAGACTTTATAAAAGGAAAAGCTTAGACAATTAGTTAATATCAAGTGAGCAAGAAATGTTACGTTTCCAGAAACCCATCAACAATTGTTTGAACTGCACGTGAAATGGTGTCACGAGAAAAAGCAGGAACTGGAGGTTCTGGTGAAGATGACGCACATGAGAAAACAAAACTGACAATAGACACCTGAAATTGAAAACAGAACAGGGTGTCAATACGCTATAAAATTTTCTGAAACTAGGATCTAAGACAAAGTGAAAATAAAGCGTCCAACTATTGATCTTGCAAGTTGAAAATGAAAATAAAGCGTCCAGCTATTGATCTTGCAAGTTGAAAATGCTTTGATCTTGGATCGGAAGGCTTGATAAAACGTTATTAGCTGATCAGACTAGCTAACTAGCGGACATATTGGTGGAATCATGAGTCAAATGTTACAGGTACCATACCATATTCCTTTTAATGAGCTTATCCCTTTCATTCTCGCTAATCTGACCCACAGATAATATTGAATTCTGAAGCACCATTGCACCATTATCACATTCTGATGTTTTACTACAGTGCAATCCCATACATACTGAAAATATTGGCACAAAATTTTCTTTGACCAACACAGCCACCGATTGGCCAGCCATCTGCAAATCGTAGACAGTGTCAGTGACATAGAAAACGGAAAATTTCAAATCTCTGACGTTATCTGAAGGGCCCACACAAAAATTGAAGAAAAACAACCAAAAGGTTGTACAACATATTCTTTAAGTCTCTCCATATACTGAAATTGCAGGTATTCAAAACATCCACTATGTTCATATGGAAGCACCCTCACCTTCGCTACCCAATCAAGGTTAGTATGATCTTCATGAAGCAGAAGAGCTGGGAGTAGCCAGTGGGAACAGAAGTGGATGAAATATTTGGGTTCGGCATTTAGAATGAACAGTTGACTTGTCTGCAACAAAGCACCCAGCAATTATATAAAATGCTAAAATGTACTCATTGCACTCTGATAACTACAACAATCATAGAACATACTTCTGGATAACTTCGAATTTCTGTTTCAAAGAACCCCATGTATGAAAAAGAGAATATCAGCTGGCGGCATACCTCAACAAGAGCAGCTAAACTGACACCACATGCAATCCAGAAAAAGAGGATCGGCCCCAAGAGTTCCTCCAGGTACTGCACAAACCAGTTTTAAAGGAGATAGAGATGATGTCATCAGGGTAGCATTTACAAGCCTCAGATATGATTAATGTAAGGTTCGCCGGCTGGTAGCAGAAAATTTTAAAAAGGCAGGTACGGAAGAAATAAAGAAACGAGAATCAATAACAAAACCTTGAATCTAGATGGGTAATGGAGTTGTGCTGATAGATTGTCAAGTGCAGCAATGATTAATTCCCTGGTAGGAAAACGGCCAGATAAGTAAAAGAACATAAGTAAATCATAAACAGTAACAATTACAAGAGAGAAATACCTCTGACAAGGATCTATAGCTGAAACAGCGCACATCATAAAAACAGCCTGCGTATTAGGATTACGATGTTAGAACGTAATACGCAGCTAACTGATTGTATACTCAAAACGATTCTACGAACTAGAAAAAGACGAGCAAAATATTACTTGCAACTCTATGTTCTCACTGTGATACGCAAGGTGCATAAGAGTAATGATGACAGTCTCCATTTTTGGGCGAGGCTGAGGACCAGCAGCCAGAACATCCCTTGCACTGACAAGTTTCTCCCTTGAGGAGGTTACTAATATAATACCAAAGCTGGAGCTGGAAAAGGAAATGGGAAAAATCAACAAGGTACTTCACGAGCATAGGATAACAATAATTTTGAATAACAAACACCAAAGTTACCAAATATCTTGGAACAATGCCTCATGGCCATCCCATGTCTGGAATAAAAGCCCAATTTGTCTTGCAAGGACAAACCTCACCCGATAATCAGAGTCATTTAGCATTAATAGAAGCCGCTCGATCATTGTCTGTACAAGTAAAATAGAAATTCCATGAACTATACAACAAGAAACTGAATTATATATGATTTCCACAAGGAACAGAGTAGAACAGTTAAATGTAACCGCCTGATGTGAAATTCTATAAAAGACAAACAATCAGCACTTGTGGTAACACAAGGAAACTGCCTACTTACTTGTCTTTAGTCCTCAGATAAAAGACATGTTTGACAAGTAATGAGTGTAAGATGACATGTTTGAAAAGTAATGAGTTCACACGCTATAGGTTTTCTTTACTTGAATATTTACGTCACAAGTAATGAGGGCAATGTTTCATCTGCAAACATCAGGAATTATCTCATCTGAACAGAATGTACAAGGAAATTTTATTCTTCAACTCCAATGGTATTTGACAATGTTATTCTTCAACTTTAATGGTATATGTAATCTAAGTCATGAAACTTTTTTTGCTTCGTGTAAACACTAAAAAGAGAAGCAAAAACATCCGTGCGATTATAATATGCATATGCCAGGTCTTTCATGTTTGAGGAACAAGAGGGTTATATGAAAAGTAGGCACCTGACCAATCTGAGGATTAAGCAAGACAAAATCACATATGCATTTGATAAGCCTCACGCGCCCAAACCAGCCCAGGAGACCAAATTCAGAAACTTTATTCACCATTGCGCCAAGTAGAACAAAGACCTGCACGTTAAATGGGCGATGAATCAAGCAGACCATGGAAAAGAACCAAATACTCGACTCAAACAAGAGGAGGGGATACCTGACAACTTTCTCCGTCTTTCAAAGACAAATCACAGTTTGTTCTGCGTCCAGAATCCATCCCCGACGATGATAAATTTTGAAGTAAAACATGCAGGGCAGTGACTATATTGAAACAGTTACGCTTGTTCTTTACTTGTGTGTTAAGCATGTCATCCAAGAAAATAACCTTAAAAGTATATAGTGAAACGAAAAACTTATAAACACAAGAAGAGTTTTTGGAGATGATGATATAAAAATCCTCTAAATATTCACAGAAATTTTAAATTAACAACTGAATTTCATACCAAATCATAAACCTTCGGCATAGAAGTCAAGCATGAAAGATGGCATAGATGATAGAGTATATTTTCCAACACCTGCAAATGTAAGCACTCGAACAATATGTTTCTGTAAGATCACCACAAAAGCTTGAGATATTGACATGTGAAGGAAAAAAATGCTAATACCTTAGGATCACATTCCTTCTCAATAATACTATACAGAACATCCCATGTAGGAAACTGAAGTACCGGAGATAAACATGAGATAAGTGATATCATGCCCAACTTCCAGTTCCCTGTAGAAACAAGCACGCCAGGAACAGCTTTTCCACCAGCAGTTACAAGATCGATCTCGTTAGTGTCTTGAGCTACATCTAAATCCATATCCACAATCCTGCCAACTTCTGGGGAATCAGGTGCTAACGCTTTCGAGGGAACAGTGTCAGATTGAGTATTCCATGAGTGCTCAGTATATTCTTCGTAAACTTTAGCGAATGACCGTAAAAGGTTCTCTAAGGAGTGAAGTACAGCATTATAACTAGTGGCAAGAACATTTTGGTCTCTTCTGTTGCTGAAGACAGGAGAACTAGTAAGAGACCTCAACGAAACTATCATAGAACTTTTCTCATTAAAATCTGAGCCAAACCCCAATGGACCAAGCTTTTGAAAATCATTGAGGCTCTTTGAAACTGCTTCAACAGCGTAGTCCAGGCTATCTAATAAATACTGGCATGCTTTTAAGAAGAACGAAGTGCTTCCTTTACCCTTCCTGATAAAAAAAAAAAAAACAAAACAAAAATTTCACACGAAGAGATACACTTTAAGCTAGTTCATCGCAGGCGCAGCAATACTCACAACCACTTCTTAGACTCAAACTAGACGACCTTGTTTCAAAAAAGCTACATGCATAGAACAGGGTGACAATACTAACAGAACAAAGTCGCATTTACAACTGGGTGTTCACCATCTCTCAAGATTAACTACGAAACTTTTGTCATAAACTATTTCGATAGAGAAAATCTGACAAGACAACAGTCATTCATTCACAAGGTTTAAGAAAATACGAAGAATAGGATGAGTTGACTAACCTCGTGATATAAGAACTATGCATAAAATGACAGAGCAGAGAACATCCCATAAATATGTCAGACAGTGGTCCCTTCTCACTGTTCTCCGGGATAATGCTAAGAAAATAAATTTCCATGTCATGAAGCAATGGATCTCTTAACACCAGAGGTAGTTGTACTCCATCAGGAACTCGACAACTTGAGATCTGAAATTACAAAGAAACGTAGAAAAAAGTGTCAGCGAATAAATCAGTTCAGGAAAAGGCGAGAAAAAATTGAAGGATCCTCCACCTTGCTAGAATTCGAGCAAATTTTTGTTAGCACCTCCACAGAGCATTCAAAGAGTCCAAATTTTCTTTCGTGTTCAACATCATCCATCTGAAAATGAAAGAAAAAACAACGAAGTCCAGTACTAGACTTGCAAACATTTCTGAGATAAAAATTATTCAATCAATCAATAACAAACAGAACAGGCACCTTCACCACTTCACAGGAATCCCAATCAGGTGGTGTTGGGAGATGTTCCTTAGGTAATGGAAGTGAAGTTGTGAAACCAGCACATAGGGATAAAGTAGCTGCTGGTAGCAGCCGAACCATTCTCTCATTCAGTGTCAAACGACCCTAAGAATGTATAAACCATAAGCAAGATCTCCAATCTGATCGTGTGGTATAATTAGGTACGCACCATTCGAGACTTCTAAATGTACGATTAAACATAATTAGATTTCGAATTCTGTTATGACATTCAGTTTCACAAATCAGGTAGAAATCGAATGCTGCTCCTACCAACTAGTTGGCAAGTAATAACCAAAAAAAACCACAAAATTTTCTCTGCCTGAACCAAGAATTAAATGCTTAACTTTCATTAATAAAATTATTCTACGATCAATCTCAAGGAGTATAAATAACTCAGTCGAATGGTTTGGTTTCATCAGATAGTAGGCAACGCCTCATCCACAGAGAGTAGGAAGTATCACAAATTATCAGACCAATAACATGACTGTCGATGAGATCCGTGTTTCATATATACTCGTGTTCTTCTGGGAAAAAAAAATTGAAACTACCTTCCAGCTAAGGGGGCCACAAACTGCTCTAAGGAGATTGCGTCGAAGATGTAAATCATCTTGCAGGTTTCCCTGCACGAATATATGTATCAGTTATAGGACAGAACCACGATAATATAATACCTTTTCAAGACTTGAACGTCTAGCAATCAAATCAACATAAAACGTATATACCAAGACCATACAGTTCCTGTGAAAATCAGTTTGCCTACCTGGCAACCCATACGTGAAAAGTAACATGCAATGAAGTACAAGGCCGGCCTGAGTAAAAGTAACAATTCTTTAGTAAACAGTAGAGCCATTCAGCAACTATTAGTTCCAACCAAACATATATTAATATTGTGGAAAGAAACAATATAAGATCATTAAACAGAACAAGATGTATCCAAATTCAATTACTTATTTTCCAAAGGAAAAGTGGGACTCTAGCATATAAGAGCCTCAAGGATTAGCTAAACATCATGGCTTATGAAGGTTTGAGGATAAGTGGCTTACTCAGAGGGTATGTGTCTGAATAATTGGTGATCCCACACTTCTTGAGGTAGAATCCCCACGTTTATGTGGTTCTAAACGAAGGGACAATAAGATTAAGAGACTATAGATCAATCAAGTGTGCTAAAATATTATTTACAAACTCACACTTGTAATAATTGATCCAAGGAGCACCAAGACAGTATCAACCTGCATTAAAATAATGATAAGGCCAACATCCGATCGCGGAAGAGAGTAGCATCAGCCACACGTACGTACATTTGTAGCTGCTAAGCAACTAAGCGAGTAACCGAAAACTGTTTAGCTAAACGAACTATCAAACACCCTGATATATTATTGGGAAACCAAGAAACCCCTTGACTTTGATCCCCATCAAAGACGACTCTATCCTTTTTACCTATATATTAAAATCAACGTGTGACCAATTATCAGGACTATTACAGAGTTGATGTAAAAGCATAATTTAAACGGGAAAAGACTACAAAAGAAACGCTGAACCACTAAAACACTGACGTTTGATCTAACACACATCCTCGAAGAGGTTTATTTTATTCACTGTTCGAAGAGAGATAGTTTTAAAACCGTTCCCTATGATACAAGCTCAAGCTTCACTGGTGGAAACTTATATGCTACCTAGTGTTCATGGTTCTAATCTATTTTCTCTAGTTTCGTCCGGAAGGAGCAACAGTTTTAGAAGAAAATATTGTGTGAAACAAGAAAGAATATAAGTAGATATGTGCAACATACAATAACGCTCATGCTGCTGAATGTTGCTAGTCCGTGGATTAAAGAACTCCAGATCAATTGCCAGCCACGATCTAGCTGCAATATAATGCGGTTTAATGAGACCAAAAGCTAACTAAAAAGAAAACTGGATTCATCATATAATTTTACTAAGAAATCAGAAAATGCAATACAAATCCGAAAATGAATAGGGCAAGGAAACCGTTTCAACTACCATAAATTCAAAAGTCCAAAAAGCTTTTCAGAACCCAAGCAGCAAATGTAGGATACTAAATGCATAATGACCACCTGATTCCTATCCAAAAATGGTCACATGATTTCTATAACATCAAGTTGAGTCGACCTTAACTTGAATCAAAACAAAAATCTTATATGTGAACAGGCCATTAATGTTCTGTACATTCTACACCAAAAACGTTTGCCAAGATGCAAACAGAGGGATTCAAGTATTATTATATTTCCTCAAACTTCTCCACGGTATGATCAAATGGATTCAAGGGGTCTTATATTTTTGTACTAACACCAAATCAACTCTAAACCTCAGCAATCCCTGTTTCTGTGGACGCTAACCTATCATATGTGTATCAGACACACAATAACACAAAGGCAGGTACCTCACTTGAGGAAACAGTTGACTGAGACATTTCGGTAGTAGTATCTGGAAGTAACAAACCAAAAGAGAGCCCTTGCAAACTCCTTCAAAAAGAAATAAAGTTTCACAAGTTTTTCTATTATACACCTCCACAGCAATGAATATTTGCAAATATGTAAAGGAATTTGCTCCAGATTCGGAATAGTAAACACCTCTATCAAAACATACCTCAAAGTCCATAATAGACCATCATAAGAACGTCTCATACTGGCATCCTCTAGAAGCCTGTCATGTACGAGATTAAGTAAATCAAAGCAGTCCACTGTTAAAGATACTAGTAGTATGACATTGTAATTTATAGGAGTAGCATCACATCAGCAATTTGTAGCTATTACAGATTACAATGCAATGGGAATAGGTTATTTTTATCAAGTTAGTCATCAGGAATTGTCACCGGAATAAGCTAGCAATAATAAAACCATAAACTGCAAAAGATACCACCATAATAAGCGAATACAAATTGCCAAATACTGTTGAATAACATTTTTTGTTTCAGAAGTTGGTAAATACGAGAAACAAATTGGAAATTAATATAATGAATCAGTACGCTCCTGACTGGCAGTCATAGAATAGTGTTTTCTTGTTTACTTTGTTACGAGAGCATGTCACAGGGAGAAAAATGACGTGTAGAAACATATAAAAATAAGAATCGCAACAACAAAAAGTAACTATCACTCAGTCGATAAACGTCATTCACCACGTACTATTTACTTGGTCTAACAGCTTCGTAGCTTAAATGTATGGTCTTCCTAACTGCTTCTTCCGTTTAATATAGTAACCAGTAAAGTATGGCAAAGGATAAAGTGGCAATGAATATTCTAAAAGAGTATCATATGAGAAAGCAAACATGGATACTTCTTGTTAACAAATTATCCTAAGCTCTTAGTTAATGCTTTCGTAGAGACAAAGAAACATAGATGTAATAACTAAGTACAACTTCCCAAGTTACCTCTGAAAGTTTGTGCAGATGGCTTCAAACCAGTAAAGAAGGAGATCCTTGTTGATGCGAGTACAATAAGTCCGAACTAGACAACCAAAAGCAGCACACCTGGGCAGAGCTTATGTACTTCAGTCCACATATTCGCAATAAATAAAGTTTCTAGGTAAAGGAGGGAGCAAAGAAATTAAAAAATAGTGCCAGGACAGCATCTTGATAGACAGAAACAATAGAGTTGTTTCTTATTAAGGGATGTACTATGCCACTGAAACTTATGCTCTAGTATTACAAATTGGACTGAAGTCATGTCGATAACAAACAAATGGTGTACGCTCATCAAAGGTATTCTAATGATATGGCTACGCATATATCAAAACAACCCTTGCAAATTGAATATCCTCTAGTAATATTCTGGTCAGAAACATACCACAGCCATTTGCCTTCAGTAAGTGCCTCCACAAGACGCAATGCAATAGGTTGCCTTCGAGCTCGTTTCTCTGACAGTGATGGTATAGTAGTATTGACAACAGCCTGCCAAAGTTCTGAATATCAGCACTCTTTCTCTCCACATTCCCTCCAGACACACATCGGACACAAACACATATTCAAGTTTACACNCTAGTAGTATTGACAAAAGCCTGCCAAAGTTCTGAATATCAGCACTCTTTCTCTCCCACATTCCCTCCAGACACACATCGGACACAAACACATATTCAAGTTTACACAAAGGCGTGACCAAACACGCATTTATACGATGGGATTCAATTGACTGTATTGAAGAAGGAAAAAAAACGATTCTCGAAGTATACAAGATCAAACTTCACTGCATAACAAAAATACTTCAGAAAATCATAATGCAGATCAATTAAAAAAGTGGTGACGGTAGATGAACCAAAATTCAGAAACTGCTGAAATGGTTTGTTGAACTTGTATACAACGTAATGTGAATCTAAGACAGGTACCCGGTAGAGCACATGTGCAGCCAAGTCAACCAAGCTATTATGGTAGCTGCTCAATGTCCCAAACTTATCATCCTTGGTCGAATCACCCCTAAATAAATATTTTAATTACAAATCCATAACTTCATGAGATGTGTAGAAGTTAAAGAAATCATCCCTTGGAAGAGGAGACAGATAAAAGATATACCATGATGAGGAACTTGATGAACTACCAAGATCCAGTTCACGTGTAACCACGTCCAAAAGTTGTTCCACCAGAGAACTAGACTCACTAGACCCTCTTGTCAAATTTAGCTGTAGCTTTCCATAAGAAGCAAGTATCTCCTAAAAGGTAGAACAAGAAGACAAAAAAAATACTGACTTAGACCGAAGCTGTTGTAAGAGCAAACTCACGTGTTTAACAAAGGGCTACCACAAAAACAAAAAAGAAAAAAAAAAGTAAAAGAAAACCTTAAGGTTCTTATCATGGGTTGTTGCCCAGCAACGGAACACAAACTGTTGAACCGCGTTATGAATTTCCAATGACAAGGAGCCTATATTAGGACCATCCTTCAGCAAGAACGAATTTACACATTCAATAAGCTTGCGTGAGAGCTTTCCCTCATCTCTGGAAATGTTATAATAAATTAGTATAAGTTTTAGTATTGCTTGCAGTGGAGGGGGCAATCTGAGGGAGCCATTGAGTAACGAACAAAATCAGACCTTACAGAAGAGAAGATGTGAATGAGGCCATTCACAATTTCTTCTCGAAGGTCATCAGGAAAATCTCCCGGGGGGTTCTCTAGAAGTGACTGAAGCGTAATAATACAACGAAAAGCCTCCTCCTTCTGGCTATGTTGACCACTGTTTTTCTCAGAAAACCCTGTTTCCGCCCTTTCTATGTATAGCAGTACCAAACCTTGCAGAAACATTATGTTTAAAAGATATCCAACACCAACATACCACCATACACTCCATACCCATGACAAGACTAGACAACTATATTATTTACTTTTGTAGAGAACTTACTGGAATATGTACGCTTCCTCATTTGGAAACGGTACTCTCTGATTTCCAAAAGATGGCGGAGTATGATCCCATACTCTGACTGAAAGCTAGGTGTATTGCTCAAAATATCATGTACATGTGTAAAGAGGGTTTTCGCCATAGATAGCAAAGGAAACAGTACACCTAAGACATCAGAACAGATTAATTACGTTAGCACGGAACAAGATGAAGACTTGCTAAGAAGAGAAAATGCACCCTCAATGGGTAGGGGTAAGCATAAAAATACATTTCGGTGAGAAAATAATTAACATCCAGAACACACTTGCGCATGGGCATATTAATAAGATGAACACCGAACGTATTTCAGTTGCATAAAACTATATTCCAATAATATCACATTCCCAGCTTCTTCTAAGATTGTGTCTTATATAAAGAAACATACAGCAATTTTCCGCTTCCAGTAACTACAGGAAACATTCAAAATCAGATTAAAAAAAAAATTTGACTAAGAGACTTGATCCTTTGCTCTTTGAATGACAACGTCTTTGCAAGCACAAAGTAATAAAAGAAGTATTTAAAAGCACATATTACTATATCTCTAACTAACCAAAAAAATATTACTAAATTTCTCACCAGGAAACTTGGTTTCTTCTGCTCTATGAATAACAACTCGAAGTGTCTTTGCATAAGTTGGTTTGGGCACTCGTCGCTTACTAGCTGACACCTCCATTGATACACATTGAAGGAGAATTTTAACCAAAAA
>OVBB01000347.1:0-26979 GCA_900406415.1 Isatis lusitanica
ACCTAATCTATGTGTTCTCCGATAAGACTTATCCCACAAGAAACCAACAATCAATCCGACAGGAAAGCAAAGGACAAATTCAATATCATATCCCAATAATACAAAAACAAGTTAATTTAGTTAATCTGAAAAGTTTTAGACAAAAGTTATAACGCCCCAACCGCCCCTACCAATGAGCCCACATGTCCTCTCATTAGGCCCATTGGGCCTCTCACTAGGCCCACATGTCNAAGGTAAGTGCACTTTGGTGATATATGTAGTCAAATCAATTCTTTTAACATTTCCCATATACATTTCTATATATACTAGGAATCGGGATGTTACAAAAGTCATCAACAAAAACACCTTCAAAACCTTTGTCGAACTTTTCTTTTAAAAAGTAAAACCAAATATTTTATAAACACACAATTATGTTTTACCTCTCGCAGCGTTGTTCAGGAGTTAATCCATCGTTCTTAGATATGAGCCATAGTCGATGAACAGACACAGAGACAGACCAGACAAGACAGAGGTTCCCCTGGAAACATAAACCAAGAAAAAAAAAACAAAAGATAAGCCACCAAAGAAAGAAGAAACAAGTGATCAGGATATCAAAGTCTAGATTTGTAAGGAAGAAAAAATTAGCAATTGAAATAAAATTTTACCTGAGGATGAGAGATTGGAATCTGTGAGATTTGAGGAGATGTGAAGGAAAATGGAGAAAATGAGATGGATTATATAGAGAGTGGCAATTTGGAATGATGATGGAAGAGTCGAGAAGCCGCGTAGATTCTTTGTATACTTATTTTTTAATTAGTTTGTTTTGATATTTGGTCAACGGTATAAATTAGTCCTCGGCTTTTCAGTTTAGGCCGATTTAAACTGAATCGACCGAATCGAAATTTTCGGTTTTCGATTCAATTTGATTTGAAACTCTAAACTAAACTAGTATCAATGACCAAAAATGACAAGAAGGCAATGTTTAAAGTTAAACTGAGATGAACTGGAAATATTTTTTTAGAATTAACCGAAGAATTTTTTTTTTTTTGTTAACCATCATATGAAGTCCAGAAAGGATAAGAGAAGACAAAAGTTACAGACCCTAGATGAAAAAGTTACACGAAAGAGATAATTGAAAACAAAATACATGTGTAAACATTAATGAACTTCTATTACATGGCTCTTTACCGCAGAGGAGCTAGAGAAAAGTTTTTGTTAGAATTAACCAAATAGTAAACAAATAATTAAATGAAATTACGCCTGAAACTTTTTTCTGAATAAAATAGCTTTCATATTAAAGACTGAAAAGAAAAGGAGATACAAAGAAACTGATGGCTAGTGATTAGTGGGCTCAGCCCAAACTAGAATAGAAAAAATAAAAAAGATCTTAAGTGATCCCAGCTAAATCTCATTTTAGCTATCCTCGTTTATGTCAATTAAAAAAATCTGAAACGATAGTCGGATGTGGATCAGTGATCGGCACTGCATGCCAAAGTTCCATCATCTCAGAAAAAAGGGAAGGGTTGTTACCTCGAAAACTCAGAATTTGATACGGATTTGTAGCTCAATTAAGGCGGTCAACGAATCAGCTGAAAGAAAGGTGTTTCTATGGAGTCTCGCGTTTCTACAAACAAAGTATTCCCTATCTGCACTCCCAGAAAGGTAATCTAGATCCTCTGAGTATCCATCTACATAATGTCTTATCTCACTTGACCAAAAATCAATTTCCCACTCCTCCAAAAGGATCTTGGGTTTGGACTTGAAGAAAACCGGCATCGCAGTAAAGCAACAATGGCCTCAATGACTAGGACTTAGACTTGTTCCACACCTTCCCGAAGTCTATCAGCCACGAAGGCTCCTGCCAACTCTGTTTCAGGAGTCATGAGACTGATGAGTCTCTTAGGGTCGTATACACCTAGTTTTATTTTAAAACATTAGCAGCCATGGTCACAAGAATGAATGCATATGGGCATTGATCCGCCATTTCCAAGAAGCAAACCTTCACCACACCAGCTTGCGAGCGGATATCCTTTTGTAGCATTGAGTATTTTGCAAATGGCAACTCGGATGCAATGAGCATAACATCCACGTCTTTAAGGACGCGTCTCAATCTAGTAGGATCACAGTCAAAGCAATCCCTAAGATGCAGTGTTAGCCAACGTTTTGGACTACCCTAAGCGAGTTCAAAAACTGTGCATTTTTGTTAAAGATCATAAAATGATGATAATATAGAGAAAAATATGTTTAAGGTTCATAAGATAATTCAACTCCATCAACTGTTTAAAAAAATGTAGATAAAAATTAATTTATTAACTCATCTCGTCATTAATCTTATCAGCGATTGGATTACCTATTCTTGAATATTCCAAAATTGGAAGATGTGTGATTGATCAATCAAAGAGTCCTGCTGAAAACCTTATGTGCGGCGGTTCTTGTCATACCCATCTCAAGGGTAAGCAGCGACTGAGTTCTCTCACTTGATTAAGCCATAAATCTATACTATTTCTTGCTTATTGTACTCATTTTTTTGGTATATCTTCATCGTAAGTATCTATGAGGTAAAGAGAAGTTGAAGTGCCCAAATTATGATGAATGTCGTACAAACCATTTAATATCAATGCTGAACCAACTAATTTGGAAACCTATGACAAGAATGTTGGATTTTCATTTGCTCATGCAAACGAGGTAAATTTTTCGAATGATTACTTGGATTTTGGTTAATGTTTCATGTCTGATTGATGTAATATTTTCTATATCCCACAGCTGATGAGCCCTTGCCCTAAAGCAACTTGCCAAAAGATTTGTATTATTAATGAAAATGAACCAATGTTACATGTCACTTGTACTACTTGTGATACCACCTATTGCTTCAAAGGGTATACTCAACTAATTTATTAAATTTATTGGTGATGAAATAGCATTTTAAGTGATTTTTTTGTGTTTTTCGGATAAAGTGTTGTGCATTTCATCAACACACAGACTGTGAATCCTACGGCACATGGCAGTGGATAAAAGCTGATGTGAAAACTTGTCTTAACTGTAGAGGACAAACAGTTTACGGGTGCAGACACATGACATGCAAGCACGAAGGATGTAACTTCAAATACTGCTGGACATGTATAGATCCTTGGGTTTACCCTCACTCCGATGAACCATGTACAAGACCGGAGATGAAGGATCCAGCTATTCAAGGCTGTCAAGGTTATTTGGATGACATTGAGGATAAGAAGTATGTCTTTGACATAATAAAAAATGAGGAGTATACTGCTATGGGGCGTTTTTATTTGGCGATTTATGATGCCACTTATTCAGCGGACCAAGGCGTATCTATTTCGGTCCGCGGATGCCACAAAAGCCGGGGTTAGTCATATAGTTCGGCCCGTCTCACAGGCCACTGAGCTTAAAGCCTGTCCATTGAACCAACTCCGACTCCACCACCAAAGTCAAGACTTTTCAACCCATCTCATTCGACAGTGAGTTGTGAACATACTCGGACCAAGTAATTCATACCAGCGGAAATACAAATATAAGTGCAAGAGGGATTTCACAAAAACATACTTTTATTTATTCCACATAACTATTTTACAAGCTAAGTTTAAAAGACTTCCTTGGGTACAAACTTTGTCCATGGACCGATATAAGACATGCTGGAAAAGAAAACGATCCAACACTTATTCATTACTTACAATACTTGTTTACAAGACCAACAAGTACGTCCGAGCCTAAGGGTCCGCCCTTCTACTGCAACCAACCAACTCTAAAGGTTCCTGCAAAGAAGGGAAAAAGAAAAGGGTGAGTAATCGGGAGGATTACTTAGTGAGCTCAGCACTCACCGAGAGCATTAGCAACGAACCCAAACTCAAACCCTGAAACACACAACAAACATTCAAGCAAGAATAGTCGAAGCCAAGTAAACACACAATAGCCGAAGCATGCAACTTAAACTATATGACCAACTCCACATCCTTCCACACGCGTGGACACTGAGATCTCAAGCATGGCTCATTCCCCCGTGAAACACTTCAGCACTTATCATCACAAAGATAAACAAGTCGGAACATCACCACACCAAAACCGAACACCGTCAAAAGACTCGGTGCATATTCGGCCGGCTCCACCCTTCCTCTTACAGCAACCGTCACAATACCCCGCCAGGTATACTCGGCCCTAGGCTGCAATCCCGTCTCTCCGAGTCTTCCCCCACCTAGTAGTACGTTCGTTAACCGTGGGAGTAACATGGGGATATCGCACATACCGCCACTAAACCACTCCACTGGTTCCGCCGAGGAGGTAGGTTCACGAATGGTTCCACAAAGGAGACCAAACGCCTATCTCTCTCCCACACACAACACCTCCGCACAACCATCTCATCACGCCATCACATAGCACTACCACACAACCTATGGATCACACTCCACCATAACACACCCTGCAATACATGTTATTTCCGACACACAGGAGTGAAACTCAAACCCCGGCAACCTGCATAACCCATTAGCTCACACAACCGACCAGACTCAAGCCTAAGTTAACCATGGATATTCACGGAATTAAGTCCACCTCCCGGAGATCTCATCCCGTAAATACCATAGCCATCTCAAACCCAAATCTCATCGTTCACACCAAGCAGACAAGCAATAAACATGCGTCAACAATTCACAGAACAACAAGCCAGCAAGCATGCAAACAAACAAATAAGCAGTACTCAAGCAATAACAAACGATTTAGAGAGGATAAAGAAGAGAAGTATCCTATCGCATCCATGTCTGCAGCATAACATTTTCACGCCATGGTAGAGAGCATGAGAAACGATAGACTAATAGGAAAAGACGAACGGAACTGAAACAGACTGAACTCACCAAGAGAAAACAACGCTAATCCGGCTATCTCTTCACAGAATGAGCTTTTCTATCCTTGCACTCACGCTCTAGCACTATCTAACATTTTTCTGGTTTCTCTTAAGTGATAAAGAAGGTTGTGCAGATGATGGATGAAGAAGAATGAAGGATGGCTTATAAAAGGGGTGAAAAGCAACTTCTTCATGAAGAGAGAGTGAGTGATCTGGTCGCTGGCCTTCATATAGTGATCATAGCTTTGCTTCCTCATTTATATAGGCCCATCGCCTTGCCACCAAGCTCATCCCATAGGCTGACACACATTAAGAGGTCTGATTATTCAGCATTTCTATCTCTTGTTCCCATTTTCTTATTTCAGGCGGTGTGATGGCATCTGGTGTCCTGCTTCACTATTTCTAGCTTCCCTGAGTTATCAAGTAGTCACACTTCACGCCCTGAGTCACGCTCCCATGTGGAAAGCTTCCCTTGTGACACATTTGCTGGATTTGTCTCTTCTCGGAGCTCTTATCGTTTTGCTTATAACTTCTGCGTCTGCCATACAAAAAGAGATCTGTTTCTTTAGAATCTCCACAAAATTGCACCTCATTTGGATGGGTGACGCTCCTGATTTGATCAAATCTCCTAGACTTATCTCATCTCGGACCTTCTTGACATTTTCCCCCATAACTTTTGCGTCAACTACCCAAAAATGGTTTTTCTTCGGTCATAATCTTCTTGTAAGTGTTATTAAGAACTCTACAAAAT
The DNA here is from genome assembly GCA_900406415.1 of Isatis lusitanica. NCBI lineage: Eukaryota > Viridiplantae > Streptophyta > Magnoliopsida > Brassicales > Brassicaceae > Isatis > Isatis lusitanica. The sequence goes on from OVBB01000347.1 coordinate 5,580, forward strand.
CAGCCAATTTGGACGGGTGCTGTAATACCCCAATCTAGAGAATTTGATGGTCACGAAGGGAGATAATTTTTGGCGACCGACCAGAATTTTTTTAAAAATTCTGCCACTTGGAGCGTGGATGCACAAGACACCAATGGAGATAATACAAATTCACAGATGACAGCTATTCAAGAAAAGAGACAAGCCGAGCAGATGGAGCCAAAAGAAGGAGTTGTACCCATTCAAAAATTGCTGAGATTTTGCAGAGCCATGGTAGACCCTCAGAGGAAGACACAAGTCGAAGCAGACTCAAATTCAAACGAGTGGATCAGAAGATATACGCGTGATACTGCGATAGACATTACAAGAGACAATTTGAGCAGTTTGGCCCAAGAGACTAAGCTAAAGGCGTTCAAATATGCTGAATTTTTGTGGAGACATATAAGACATGTGGCTGAAGACACAGAACGAAATATAACTACTTTTCGACGACTAGAGTATCAGTTACACACAAAATGCCAAAGCGGGTCAGAGGAGGAACAGTTGGCGCGAATAGAGCCAAATGATCGAATAATACCTATCAGAAAATTTTGAACTATAGAGCGGTCATAGGGGACATATGTCTGATGCCTTAGAAAGAAACAGAGTCGAATTTGGATGGCTGAGTCACGATCTACACATTAAATACCAACAACCTGCGAGAAGGAACAAAATAGGTAAAGAAAGTCCAAGAGGTGGGTTCACATGGTCAGACGTGTGTCACTGCTTCCCTTGACACAAAGCCTTGACTCAGGAAGCCTATGGTTTATAACTGCACGCCAGATGTTTCCCCAGATGTCAGGAGATTTGCTAGAAACCGATTGAAAAGAAAAAGAGTTATAAGGAAGAGAAATTGTTTGATATTCGCATGATCACCAAGTGGAAGTTCTGAACTCCGAACAGTAGAAGCCTAGGGGCCTAGGCTGGTGACTTGACAAGGCTATGGCACGAGGTGTACAGCAGGAACCATGGAGACCTCTCCTCTTTCACATGTGGGATCGTTTAAACCCATTTTTAAGGCGGTTTCCTTCTTCCACCATTCCCACGACCATTCCAAGTTAGAAACAAGAAGTTCTTGTGAGTTTTGAGAGTTTAGAGAGAGAGAGAGGAAGAAGCAGTGCGTGGGGTTTGGTGCTAGAAGCTTAGGAGTTCCGGTGTTTGATTTTGATTGGCGTTTGGTTGATTGCTTTTCTCTCTCTTCTTCCTTCTCTTGGTGGCTTTTAGATTTCTGGTAGCTCTGCGATTATTTTTGAATTATGCTGCAACATAAAGATCCCAATTTGGATGGGCTTATGTGGTGGTTTAACTCAGAATAATCAATGAAATCTCTGTCTTCTTTTCCTTTAAGTCCGCATGTATTATTGGGTTGGTTGTGTGGGTTTTCTTTAGGTTGCTTGTTGCCGGCGGTTGTCTTTAATTGGGTTTGCAACGTGATGATCCCAAAAAGAGGGCTCACGCTGTAACTCAATTCCAAGCGATCAATGGAACTTCTTTCTTTCCTTGTTCTCTTGGTTCGTGGTTGTTGTGCTTGTGTGCTGCCATTGTTTGCAAAAAGTCTTGGTGTTGTTTGTTGTGAAATTAAGAGTCAGTCTGTTTCGGTGATGCATGAATCAACTTAGTCCACAGCACTTTGGTGATCTGCACTTTTGGTTGATTTTTGGATTCGTTGGCTAACAATGCAGGTCCTTCCCGTGGTACATGTTTAACGTGCTATGCAGGAGTACCACGGTGAAGAAGGTTCACGGTTTGGAGGTGTGGAAACCGTGAACATGGTGTGGTATGGCTAAGCGTGGTTTAAGTATGTGATGGTGCTTGGTGTATTGGTGGTTCTTGGCAAGTACAGTACAAGAGCTGCCGAGATCACGGATCCAGTGCACGACCCTTATACCGATACTAAACATGGCAATTGGCAGTTTGGTGAACTTGGCAGTTTGGGGAACTTGGCGGTTTGGTGAAATTGGTGGATTGGTGAATTTGGTGAATTGAATTGGCGTGATGGTTTGGCTTGGTTTTGGTTTGGGAGAGAGATAGGTGGTTGGTATCCTTTGTGGAACTGATCGTGAACCTATCTCCTTAGCGGAACCGTGGCTTAGGCGGTTCAGTGGCGGTGTGTGTGTATTTCCCTGGTCTGTGTCACCATAGTAGCGATGGATGGAGAACTGGGAAGACCCGACTGGGTGAGCTTGCCGAGGGATATTCCTGAGTGGGCACTCGGTATAGCATGTACCGACTTGTTAACCATGTGTAGCAAGTTCGGGAATTTTATTGGGAGGGAAATACACTGCACTTTGAGATCTCAGTGCTCATGCTTTTGGTGTGGAAAGTTGGTCATATAGCTTAGGCTATTTGTTTGGTTTATTTGCTTGCGTGTTTGTGGGTTGGGTTTGGCTTGGTCTTGTTGTTGTAAGTGAGTCCTGAAACTCACTAAGTAATTCTCGAATTACTTACCCCTTTTTCATTTTCCCCTTTCCCCATGCAGGAACCCGTAGTTGAGATCGACTAGCGATGGGTGTCTTTAAGTTCGGACCGCTTATCAAGCTTTTTAAGACTGTTCTTGTAAGTTTTATAAGAAAAAGTGTTGTACCCTTTTAATTTTAAGTATGTTTGGTTTTAAATAAGTCTATGGACGTCATATTGTTTACGTTTTAGTATGGTTGTACTTTAAAATTCTTTGTAAAAAAAATGGATATGAAATAAATAAAATGTGTGTTTGTTAAAGAACCTCTTGCACTTAGTTATTATTTAGAAGTCTTCAGCTGATATGAATTACTTGTCCGGTTTGTTCACAACTCACTGTCGAGGGAGAAGGGTTGGCAAGCTCTGACATTCGGTGGTGGGGGTCGGAGTTGGTCGGATGGACCGGCCTTAAGTTCGATGACCTTCGAGACGTGCTGGACTATCTGGTTAACCCCGACTTTTGTGGGGTCTCCAGAATGGTTTAGATATGCGCTAGACTTGGTGTTCTTGTTTGATTGGCCGTGTGATAAGGGCATATCTATTCCGGTTCGGGGGCGTTACAAATAGTAGTATCATAGCGTGGTTTTCGAGCCATGCTTCCGGAACGCAAGAGGAATATTTTTCTAAGTTTTCTTAAATGGGTTTTCAAAATGAATTTGTTTTAAAATGCCTTGATAAGTATAAGTTCTGATTGATAGATTTGAGTCTAAGTTAAGATAGGAAGTGTATTAGGAAATCCTAACCGTGCAGAATGTTTTCTTTGTGTTCAAGTTCATGGGCTGTGCTGGAGGTACTAGTGCTGGAGCCGGTGGCTCAGGTGTTGGCAGTGGTCAGCGATTTTCTGAGACGGAGTCGTTGGCGGGATCGAATGTGTTGATGGGATCGTCCAGTAGTTCTAGTATGGATTTAAACCTGGAGAAGATCATCAGCAAATCATCCGGACCTTACCTCAACATTGCTGAATTCAATGACTATCCACATGAGGGAGGCTCACTCTCGAATATGATGGTCATGTTCGGAACCGATGAGAAATTCACGGGATAAACCTTAACTATCCGGAGGTACCGAATGCAGAAGGAGGAATCCAAGGAGAGAATCCAAATCTCTATGAGGTACCGATTGTACACCTTGGGTCAAACCGCTCAAACTTTCTCTTCTCGAGTCTACCGCAGTATCACGTGTATATCTTCTGATCCACTCGTTTGAATTTGAGTCTGCTTCGACTCGTGTCTTCCTCTGAGGGTCTACAATGCATCTGCAAAATCTCAGCATTTTTTAATGGGTACAACTCCCTCTTTTGGCTCCATCTGCTCGGCTTTTCTCTCGAATAGCTGTCTTCTGTGAATTTTCTGCATCGCATCCGAATTTTCCTTGAGTCAAATCCTTTTGTATTAGCTCCATTGGTGTTTTGTGCATCCCCGCTCCAAGTGGCGGAATTTTTAAAATTGTTCTGGTCGGTCGCCAAAAATTATCTCCCCTCGTGACCATTGAATGCTCTAGATTGGGNCTCCATCTTATCTTTAAGAGTAACTCTCTTCAACTTTATAAAAGGCTCCTCTTGTGGCTATGCCGATCACACATCTACTCCTTATCCTTTCGAATCCCCTCTAACTCAACTGATTCAGTTTCAGAATTCTTCTCGTCTCATTTCCTCTTTCATGTCCATATCCAATCATGATCCTCATCCCATTCCAACTCCATTTCCATTCCTTTCCATCCAACTCCCATTCCTCTCTAAGAGTTTCCTATTGATTTTGGTCTAGAGAGAAACTCGGGTTCTCTAATCTCATCAAGATTCTTCACCAATTCTATCGACACACTCAACCAACCAAGCAAACAATCAAAAATATTAGGTTATCCCCCATATGTGTACCTTGGTCCTAGCGAGGTCTCTTCCTCACGGTTTTCTGATGCGTCCTGCTCACAGTGACGCGTAGCTGATCGAGTGACTGAACGATGATTACGTGCGATCCTTACTGGACAGTCATGGGTGTGCGAAACAGTTCTTCCACACCCATTGCATCTTCTGTTTCGGTCAACTTCCCGCGGGATCAAAGCTGTGGGGCACACATGAGTGAAATGGCCGTACTGGCCGTACTGGCCGCACCAACTACACCTGATTATCTTCCTTACTCGTTCTTGTGGTACCACTCTCATTCTTGGATTCTTTTGCGGTGGAAGTCGTCCTCCGTGGCTTGATTCACCAATATTTCTGATAGTAATTGGTCCGTCTGGGTTTCTTCATGATTGTGGCTGCTCTCCTGGTGCAGCTTGAGTAGCACTTGGGTATCCATAAAGTGCATTAACACTAACACCATTGGATGCATAACCGGGCATCCTAATGGTAGGACTCCTCTCTTCGTCTGAAATGATAATGATTACTCTCTCATCTCCTGTCGGAAGGTCTTGAACACCTTCCTGATCATTCTCTCTTGGTTGCATATCTCTGAAAAGTCACTTAACTTGCGGAAAATGTCCATAACCGGGAATGTGGACTACATGCGTATTTGGGTCGCCTGTCCATTCTGGAACGACTTGAGCACTCTCGCTTCATGATGATATCTCAATTACTTCCTCTGCTGGTGGCACCAGATTTCCTTGTTCCTCCTCCACAATTGGTACCTCATAGAGCTTTGGGTTCTCTCCTTGGATTCCTCCTTCTGCATTCGGTACCTCCGGATAGTTAAGGTATATCCCGCGAATTTCTTCTTCGGTTCCGAACATGTCCATCATATTTGAGAGTGAGCCTCCCGCATGTGGATAGTTATTGAAGTCAGCAATGTTGAGGTAAGCTCCGGATGATTCGCTGATGATCTCCTCCGGGTCTGAATCCATACTAGAACTAATGGATGATCCTGTCAACACATTCGATCCCGCCGCCGATTCCGTCTCAGAAAATCGCTGATCACTGCCAACACCTGAACCACCAGCTCCAGCACTAGTACCTCCAGCACAGCCCATGAACTTGAACACAAAGAAACCATTCTGCACGGTTAGGGCTTCTTAATAACACTTCCTATCTTAACTCAGACTCAAATCTATCAATCGAAACTTATACTTATCAAGGCTTTTTGAAACAAATTCCTTTTGAAAACTGATTTAAGAAAAGTTAGAAAAATATTCCTCTTGCGTTCCGGAAGAATGGCTCGAAAACCACGCTCTAATACCACCATTTGTAATGCCCCCGAACCGGAATAGATATGCCATTAACACACACGGCCAATCAAACAAGAACACTAATTCCGGCGCATATCTAAACCGTTCCATAGACGCCACAAAAGTCTGGGTTAACCAGATAGTCTAGCCCGTCTCGAAGGTCATCGAGCTTAAGGCCGGTACATCCGACCAACTCCGACCCCCACCACCGAAGGTCATTGCTTGCCAAGCCTTCTCCCTCGACAGTAGTGAACAAACCGGACAAGTAATTCATATCAGCAGAAGACTTCTAAATAATAACTAAGTGCAAGAGGTTCTTTAACAAACACACATTTTATTTATTTCATATCCATTTTTTTTTACAAAGAATTTTAAAGTACAACCTTATTTAAAACCGAACAAACTTAAAACCAAAAGAGTACAACACTTTTTCTTACAGAACTTACAAAAACAGTCTTAAAAATCTTGATAAGCAATCCGAACTTAAAGACGCCCATCGCTTGTCGATCTCATTACAGGTTCCTGCATGGGGAAAGGGGAAAGGAAAAAGGGGTAAGTAACTCGAGAATTACTTAGTGAGTTCCAAGACTCACTAACAACAGCAAGACTAAGCTGAAACCAACCCACAAACGCGCAAGAAAATAAACCAAGCAAATAGCCGAAGCAACAATATTTAAAATAGCCGAAGCATGCAGCCTAAGCTATATGACCAACTTTCCACACCAAAAGCATAGGCACTGAGATCTCTGTGAGAGCCGAAACTCACACTGTCAAAACTTATATTTTATGGGGGCTCGAAAATTCTATTTTAAAGAACTTAAGGACCGAAAATGCAAAAAGAATATATTTTATTGATATTTTTCCGAAAGTACAAGAATAATTAGCAAAAGCTGAAAGGTCTTATATTGCTAAAGCTCTAATACTCGGATTTGGGATGGTCTAAAACCATATACAAGTGCATGTATTTATACTAAGCGTCCTAGGAGAGTAAAACTCTCTCTGGGCGATGTGGAACAAAGTTTTCCCGTTCCAGCCGCCGACTTGATCTTTTGGGCCCGTCTCTCGGTCCGAAAACCTCTCCAGTCCGTTACACGATCCAATCTTGGCCCGGCCCAACTTTTGTGAACAGTACCTGATGAACAGTCCCCGATGAATAGTAACCCGATGAATAGTAAACCGCTGAATAGTAACCCGATAAACCGGATCTCGATTGACCTTAAATTGATTCCTCGGTTAACTATTTCTCTGGATGAATAGTGTTTTTACGGTTTTTCCCGGGCGAACAGTGTTCCGAACGTTCTTTTTCCGTCTTTTGAAATCAGACCGCTCGTTTTTCCTTCAAATATCCAGCAGCCGAGCCTTCGGTAATATCTCAGGTGCGTGGGCGGCTGGACTTTGGTCCGTGGGCTGCTGGATTCAGTCCATGGGGATACTCAGTCTTGGATTAGTCCGAGCCAGGAAACATGCTTGGAGGAAGGATGGGAGCCTGGATTCAGTCTGACACAAGTCCGGGCGTCGAGCTTGGCTCTGAGAAGGTCGTGGGTGGTTGGACTTAGTCCGGGACAAGTCCAGGCGCCCAGCTTCATTCTGAGAAGGTCATGGGCGGCTGGACTTAGTCCAGGACAAGTTCAGGCGCCCAGCTTGGTCCTGAGAAGGTCATGGGCGGCATGACTTAGTCCGGGACAAGTCCAGGTGCCCAGCTTCGTTCTGAGAAGGTCATGGGCGGCTAGACTTAGTCTGGGACAAGTCCAGGCGCCCAGCTTCGTTCTAAGAAGGTCATGGGCGGCTGGACTTAGTCCGGAACAAGTCCAGGCGCCCAGCTTGGTCCTGAGAAGGTCATGGGCTGCTGGACTTAGTCCGGGACAAGTCCAGGCGCCCAGCTTGGTCCTTAGAAGGTCATGGGCGGCTGGCCTCATGCAAAAGCATGGGCGGCTGGCCCTAAGTTCTTGTCTATTTTCCTTAAGTTCATCAATCTTCGAGGAGGGGATTCTGACCCCAACAATCTCAAAGTGCGGTGTATTTCCCTCCCAATAAAATTCCCGAACTTGCCACCCATGGTTAACAAGTCGGTCTATGCTATACCGAGTGCCCACTCAGAGATCTCCCTCGACAAGCTGACCCCGTCCGTCCATCGATACCGTGAGAACACACACCAGGAAAATACACACACATCGCCACTGAACCGCCCACACCACGGTTCCGCTGAGGAGATAGGTACACGATCGGTACCACAAAGGATACCAACCGCCTATCTCTCTCCAAACCAAAACCAAACCACCAAAGCCAAGCTAAACCATCACGCCAATCCAATTCACAAAATTCACCAATCCACCAAGTTCAACAAACCGCCAAGTTCACCAAACCTCCAAGTTCACCAAAAACCGCCAAGTTCACCAAACCGCCAAGTTCACCAAACTTCCAATTGCCATGTTTAGTATCGGTATAAGGGTCGTGCACTGGCTCTGTGATCTCGGCAGCCCTTGTACCGTACTTGCCAAGAATCGCCAATACACCAAGAACCGTCATGTATTTAAACCACGTTTAGCCATACCACACCATGTTTACAGTTCTCACACCTCCAAACCGTGAACCTTCTTCACCGTGGTACTCCTGCATAACATGTTAAACCATGTACCACGGGAAGTACCTGCAATGTTAGCCAACCAATCCAAAATCAACCAAAATCGCAGATCACCAAAGTGATCCGGACTAAGTTGATTCATGCATCACCGAAACAGACTGACTCTTAATTGCACAACAAACAACACCAAGACTTTATGCAAACAATCGCAGCACACAAGCACAACAACCGCGAACCAAGAGAACAAGGAAAGAAAGAAGTTCCATTGATCGCTTGGAATTGAGTTACAGCGTGAGCCCATCCTTTTGGGATCATCACGTTGCAAAACCAATTAAAGACAACCGCCGACAACAAGCAACCTAAAGAAAACCCACGTAACCAACCTAAGAACACACACAGACTTAAAATAGAAAAAGAGAAACATTCCATTGATTATTCTGAGTTAAATCACCACATAAGCCCATCCAAATTGGGATCATTATGTTGCAGCATAAGTCAAAAATAATTGCAGGGCTACCAGAAATCTGAAACCCACCGGAAGAAGGAAGAAGAGAGAGAAAAGCGATCCACCAAGCGCCAATCTAAACCGAACACCGGAAATCCTAAGCTTCTACCACCGAACACCACGCACTGCTTCTTCCTCTCTCTCTAAACTCTCAAAACTCACAAGAACTTTTGGTTTCTAACTTGGAATAGTCGTGGGAATGGTGGAAGAAGTAAACCACCTTAAAAATGGGTTTAAACGATCCCACATGTTAAAAAGAGGAGAGCTCTCCATGCTCGCTGATGTACACCTCATGCCATAGCCTTGGAAAGTCACCAGCCTAGGCCCCTAGGCTTCTACTTTTCGGAGTTCAGAGCTTCCACTTGGTGATCATTCGAAAATCAAACAATTTCTCTTCCTTATAACTCTTTTTCTTTTCAATCGGTTTCTAGCAAATCTCCTGACACCTAGGGAAACATCTGGCGTGCAGTAATCAACCATAGGCTTCCTGAATCATGGCTTTGTGTCAAGGGAAGCAATGACACACGTCTGACCATGTGAACTCACCTCTTGGACTTTCTTTACCTACTTTTATTCCTTCTCGCAGGTTGTTGGTATTTAATGTGTAGATCGTGACTCAGCCATCCAAATTCGACTCTGTTTCTTTCTATGGCTTCAGATATCTGTCCCCTATGACCGCTACAAATTTCAGAATTTTCTGATAGGTATTGTTCGGTCATTTGGCTCCATTCGTGCCGACTGTTCCTCCTCTGACCCGCTTTGGAATTTTGTGTATAACTGATGTTCTAGTCGTCCAAAAGTAGTTCTATTTCGTTCTGTGTCTTCGGACACGTGTCTTTTATGTCTCCACCAAAATTCAGCATTTTTGAACGCTGTAGCTTAGTCTCTTGGGTCAAACCGATCAAACTGTATCTTCTCGAGTCTATCGCAGTATCACGTGTATATCTTCTGATCCACTCGTTTGAATTTAAGTCTGCTTTGACTTGTGTCTTCCTCTGAGGGTCTACCATGCCTCTGCAAAATCTCAGCATTTTCTAATGGGTACAACTCGTTCTTTTGGCTCCATCTGCTCGGCTTGTCTCTTTTCTCGAATAGCTGTCTTCTGTGAATTTTCTATATCCCATCCGAATTTTTCTTGAGTCAAATCCTTTTGTATTACCTCCACTGGTGTCTTTTTCATCCACGCTCCAAGTGGCGGAATTTTTAAAATTGTTCTGGTCGGTCGCCAAAAATTATCTCCTCTCGTGACCATCGAATGCTCTAGATTGGGATATTACAATGAACGTCATGGTGTTTACATTTTAGTATGGTTTTACTTTAAAACTCTTTGCAAAAGAAATGGATATGAAATAAATAAAAGGTGTGTTTGTTAAAGAACCTCTTGCACTTGGTTATTATTTAGAAGTCTTCCGCTGATATGAATTATTTGTCCGGTTTGTTCACAACTCACTGTCGAGGGAGGAGTTGGTCATATGGACTGGCCTTAAGCTCGATGACCTTCGAGACGGGCTGGACTATCTGGTTAACCTCGGCTTTTGTGGCGTCTCCGGAACGGTTTAAATATGCGTCGAACTTGGTGTTCTTGTTTGATTGGCCGTGTGTTAAGGGCATATCTATTCAGGTTTGGGAGAGTTACAGGTTCCTCTACCCCATTGGGCTTCATTTGCTCGAACTTTCCATTCACGGTTAACTGTGCTTCTCTGATTTTTAATTCTCTCATGATAATTTTTCTTGAGTTGAATCTTCTTGCATTGGTTTCTTTAATGTCTTCAGCACCTTCGAACCAAAGCCCGGAAGGACCTATCAAGATTGGACTGAGAAGAATCTGAAAGCTGAAGAACCGAGAGATCCCTCAGTTGCAAGTCTTTTGGGGACGGCAGAGCATAATGGTGGTTAGGTGGGAAGATGAAGAGAGATTCAAGGAAACGTATCCAGAATTCTTCCAATCAGTACAACCGTCTCAGCCTTAGGAATTCGAGGATAAATTCTGTAGGAGGGGGGGGGGGGGGGGGGGGGNAGTAGGAAATAAATTTGGAAGGATAATGTAGACAATTTTCAAAATTCCAAGAATTTTCTCTAAGGTGCCAAGACATGAAGGAAGCCATTGCTAAAAGATTCAACTCAAGGGAAATTCCCCTGAGGAAGATAGAAATCGGACAAGCTGATAGATCTGAGAAAGGACACTCCGAGCGAAATAATTCACTGACTGAGCGTCATCCATCTAAAAATACTGGGATTTTGTGGAGCTCTTACTGACACCTAAAGGGAGATTATGACTGAAGATGCCAAGTTATGTGGAAAATGCCAAGGAGCTCGGTGGACGCAAAAGTTATGGGGAAAATGCGAAGGAGCTCGGTGGACGCAAAAGTTATGGGGAAAATGCCAAGGAGCTTCAAGATGCGATAAGTCCAGACGATTTGGCCAAAGGAGGTGAGTCGCCCATCCAAATGGAGTGAAACTTTGTGGAGGCTCTAAAGACATCTGAAAGAGCATTCAGAAAGAAGAATATCACTTTTTGAACGTTAGACGAGGTTTTTATGACATAAGCCTTTTGAAGCTCGAAAACGGGCAATACCGAGCAAAGCTGGGAAAGATCTGTCTAAAACCAACTGGCCACCTCATGGTATGACTAGTCATTGACTCAGAACCATGCGTCAGCCTCAGAATGAGGACCGCCATCCAAAGAACGAGGTGTAAGAAAAGTAAGGGTGGAAAGATGATAAGTGTCTAAAAGCAAGGGGTGTCGAGACCAGGGCAATGCACGATGTAGGGTAAGGTGTCACGCTTCTGTAAACCTGAAAAGGCTATAAATAACCCCACCCCTTGCCTCTTCATGTCTCCTCATTCAGGAAATCCTTTCCTTCCTTCATTAATATCGTAAAAGTTAGACCAAAACCGAGCGAGAAAAGTAAGGTAGAGAGTGTGTTAGCCGTAGGAAGTTTGAATCATGGGTTGGAGTCCTTAGAGATCAAGAAAGTCTTCGTTTAAGGTGATTTTCGGGGATAGTAGGCTAACATTGATTATGATTCTTACTATAACATGATGTTTCCCCATGTGGACGGGCTAGCGTTGTACTATGGATCTAGTTGCGGTGGAATTTCTTGTTGTGTGAACGGTTGATTGTGTGATTGCTTATGCATGCTTGTGTGTTGAATGAGGATCGACATGGTATAACGCTGGGTGCCTTGTGCTCTACAAGTTATATCATCTCAGATCCATGTGTGTGGACTAACGTGTTTTGCAGGAGGTACCCGTGGTATAAGCTAACGTTTATTGCAGGATATAACCGCGGATAAGTGTTGTGGTAGGTTGAGTGGAGTGTTGTAAAGTGTAGTGGTGTTTGGTATAGAGTGTTGTGTTGTAAGTGCTCAGGTGTGGATCATGTATGTGAGTTTATTCTTTGATTCATATACTGCGGGGCGCAGGGCGGACGATTTCAAAGCGGACTCCCCCCAGTCTTTGCTCAATGGATACAAAATACCCATGCTTTAGCAAATGACTACAGCAAACCACAAAAAATGAAATTGAAAATAGTTTTTTACAGACAACCGGACAGGTTCAATAATCAATATTCCTCTACATGATTTAGGGACAGTGTGGTCGGATTCCCCGCTTTCCTTACTGTGAGCTTATTGGTAAGAAAACTCGGAGCGACGGGATTGCAGTCTGGGGCCGAGTACTATCCGACGGGGTAGTTAAGGGATAACCGTAGATATTCGGAATCCCGCCGAGATGCATCATGAGGTTATCGGGGTTCAGTTTCGCTGTGTGATGTTCCGGCTTGGCCGGTCTTTGTGATAGTCAAAGTGCAGAGTGTTACAGGAAGGGGAATCGGCCGGCACACGACTAATGAGACCTTAGTTCCTATGCAAGTGTGTGAGCGTTGTGAGAACGCGGAGTGAGTTGGATTGTAGTTGTGAAGAGTTTATAGTGTTAATACTTATAGGCGTTTAGGATCGCATGCTTCGGCTATTACTTTTCTTGCTTCGACTATTTGCTTGATTGATTGTGTTTGGGTTGAGTATCTTTATCGATTGTGCTCTGGACTCACTGAGTAATCTTAGATTACTCACCCTTTTCCCTCTCTCGCAGGTAACCAGTAGGAGTGGCGCGGAACGTTAGGGCACCAGAGTAGATTGGTTTTAGCTTTTTGTAAAACCGGTTTGTGGTTAAAGTATGTATCATCTCTTTTTGGCAGAAGGCCTTGGCCACAAAGATATATATAAGTTTGTAAGAACATGTTTTGGATGGTATGATATAAATATAGAGATGTTTTTGCAAACTTGGCTTGCTTGAATGATATTAGTCTAGTCCGGACTAACACAACTCGATACCAAAGTACGGGTTGAAAAGCCTTAGGCTGCAGTCGAGAGGTATCAGAGTTGGTTGGATGGACTGCCTTGAGCTCATTGACCTTTGACACAGGATGGCCTATCTATTAACCTCAACTTATGGCATCTGCGGATCGGGTTATGCTTGCGATTGGCCGTGCATATTCTTGTTTGATTGTTGTTCGGCCAATCCTTCCTAGTCTGGTACGGGGGTGTTACAAGGTATCAGAGCGTGGTTTACGTACCATACTTCGGGAACGTAAGAGGAGTCTTTTAGAAAAGATTTTCAAGGGATTTTTGTTTAAGGATGCGATGAGTGGTAAGTTCCGAAGAGGTCCGTCTAGAGTTAGGATAAGGCTTAAGGATTTATATATTTTTAGGAAACCTAACTGTGTAGATTTTCTTCTTTTGGTGTTGAAGATAATGTCGCGTGATATTTGGTCGGATGTGAATGGGTATGATATGTGGTGGGACCAGAACCGTGAACAGGATGTGACAAGTGAGAGTAGCGTTGAGTCTGATCCGGAAGAGGACCAGAGCCATGATGATCCTTCTGAGCAAGACATGACTATTATCAACCTTGAGAATAATGCTCCCTTGCTTCCGGAGGAAGGAGACCAATTAGCTATTCAGATGTCCACAATGTACGGGTTGCTTGTTAACGAGGATATGGAACTGATAAATCCGAACTATGATGAAGAACCGGTGTTCAGAGAAGGAGCCACAAATCCTCCAGTCTTGTCAAGAGGAATTATTGAGATATTATCCTCGAGTGAAGATGACTCTCCGTACCCGAAAGAGCAGATACATATGCCGCAAGTCTATGTTCCAAGGTATGGGTATCACCCATACCTTGGCCCAGATGATGTTGTGGTTCCTGGTGAGCAGTATCCGGAAACGGTGGAGCAAGGAGGAAGCTCCCAACTTTATGTACCAGATGGAGAGATTATTCGATATCATTACCAGTTGGAGAATGCCGAGACCGAATGTCCAGCTCGCGATAGACCATGTTCGTTGATCTGATGTACTCGCCCACCTATTGGACTGGCATCCTCAAACAGACACCACCCGCCAATGAATAGTCGATATTTATCAGTTCCGGTGAAGAGCCTGAAGGAAATTTTTAGGTTCCTATGAATAACAAAGAAGACTCAGACGGGTCAGTTGAGCCCACACTTTCAGAAATAGGAGCATGCTATGCACGATATTCACCAACTTACTAGGCGGAGAAGCCTAAGGAATTTGAAGATTCATTAGGGGACTTGACAAACCTGGATCTAACCAATGTTGAAGCGGACATGAGCCTGAACATTGTTGAAGATGGAGAAGACCCCTTGGGAGGGCCGAGACAAGAATCAGTTATACGAAATGAGCATAACTACTTTGAAGAAATCAATACAAGGCCTGAGAAGACTTGCTACGAGCAAGGGGAGTCCTACCGTGGGGGAAGACCACCAAGAAGAACCATAACTCCGGCTTTTGTGGCGTCTCCGGGTCGGTTCTGAAATGCCCGTACTGTCTGCAACGTCTATAGTGGATTATTGACCTTACGTGCTCCAGGGGCAACACCCTCATGCGTGGGGTTAAGGTTCTTCTTGGTGCTCTTCCCCCGCAGCTGGACTCTCCTTGCTCATAGCAAATCTTCTCGGGCCTTGTATTCATTTCTTCAAAGTAGTTATGCTCATTTCGAATAGCTGATTCTTTTCTCTTCCCTCCCAAGCTTCAACAATGTTCAGGCTCATGTCCGCCTCAACATTGGTTAGATTCAGGTTTGTCAAGTCCTCTAATGAAACTTCGAATTTATTAAGCTTATCCGTCCAGTAAGTTGGTGAACATCGTGCGTAACATGCTCCTATCTTGGATAGTGTGGGCTCAACTAACCCGTCTGGGTCTTCTTCGTTATTTATGGGAACATTAAAATTTCCTTCAGACTCTTCATCGGAACTGATAACGATAGTCTCATCATTGGAGGTTGGTGTCTAGTTGAGGACGCCAGTCCAATAGGTGGGCGAGTACATCGGTTCAACGAACACGGCCTGTTGCGAGTCGGATCTCCGGTCTCGCCTTCTCCAACTGGTAATGATCTCGGATAATCTCTCCATCTAGTACGTAAATCTGGGAGCTTCCTCCTTGCTCCACAATTTCCGAAAACTGATCACCAGGAACCACGACATCATCCGGGGTCATGTATGGGTAATACCCATACCTTGGAACATAGACTTGCGGCATATGTATCTGCCCTTCCGGGTCTTGAGAGTCATCTTCACTCGAGGATAATATCTAGATAATTCCTCCTGACGGGACTGGAGGATTTGCGGCTCCTTCTCCGAACACCGGTTCTTCATCACAGTTGGGATTTATCGGTTCCATATCCTCGTTAACAAGCAACCCGTACATTGTGGACATATGAATAGCTAATTGGTCTCCTTCCTCCTGAAGCAAGGGAGCATAATTCTCAAGGTCGGTAATTGTCAAGTATTGCTCAGAAGGATCATCATGGTCTGGTCCTCGTCCGGATCAGACTCAACGCTACTCTAGCTTGTCACATCCTGTTTACGGTTCTGGTCCCACCACACATCATATCAATCCACACCCGACCAAATATCACGCAGCATTGTCTTCAACACCAAAAGAAGAAAATCTGCACAGTTAGGTTTCCTAGTAATATATAAATCCATAATACTTATCCTAACTCTAGACGAACCTCTTCGGAACTTACAACTCATCGCATCCTTAAACAAAAATCCCTTGAAAACCGATTGAAAATCTTTTCTAAAAGACTCCTCTTGCGTTTCGGAAGCATGGTACGTAAACCACGCTCTTATACCACCATTTGTAACGTCCCGAACCGGAATAGATACGCCCGACCAAACGACAATCAAACAAGAACACGAGAGACCAAGGCATATCTAAACCGACCCGGAGACACCACAAAAGCTGGGGTTAGTCAGATAGTCCAGCCCGTCTCAGAAGTCACTGAGCTTAAGGCCAGTCAATCGAACCCCCACCACCGAATGCAAGGCTTTTCAACCCGTCTCATTCGACACTGAGTTATCAACATGTTTGGACTAAACAATACATACCAGCGGAAACAAAACACAATATAACTACGTGCAAGGGGGTTTAATCAAACGGACCATCTTATTTATTATTTAACTTGTATTTTACAAACGAGTTCTTTAAAACACAACCGCAACAAAGTACAAAGCGGAAGCATGTTCATGGACCTTAAACTTAAAACCACTATAAATATACAGAAACAAAAGACACGACTTTTCTTTTATTCAAACTTACAATACACGTTTTGAAAAGCTTGACGAGAAGTCCGATCCTAAAGACACCCATAGCTACCCGATCGCTCTAAGGGTTCCTGCAAGGAAAAAGGGTAAGTAATCGGGAGATTATTTAGTGAGTTTCAGGACTCACTTAACAAGTCAGTAAACGAACCAACCCAAAACTCAATAAACACGCAATCAAACAAAGCAAGCAATAGCTGAAGCAACATAAGAGAAATAGCTGAAGCATGCATCCTACTAGCTATTTGACCAACTCCTCCTTCGCACATGCGTGGGCACTGACATCCAAATGGAGTGAAACTTTGTGGAGGCTCTAAAGACATCTGAAAGAACATTCAGAAAGATGAATATCACTTTTTGAATGTTAGACACGGTTTTTATGACCTAAGCCGTTCAAAAATGGGAAATATCGAGCAAAGCTGGGAAAGATCTGTCCAAAACCAACTGGCCACTTTATGGTATAACTAGTCATTGACTCAGAACCATGTGTCAGCCTCATAATGAGGACCGCCATCCATAGAACGAGGTGTAAGAAGAGTAAGGGTGGAAAGATGATAAGTGTTTAAAAGCAAGAGGTGTCAAGACCAGGGCAATGCATGGTGTATGGTAAGGTGTCACGCTCTTGTAAACCTGAAAAGGCTATTAATAACCCCACCCCCTTCCCTCCTCATGTCTCCTCATTCATGAAATCCTTTCCTTGCTTCATTAGTTTCGTAAAAGTTAGACCTTAACCGAGAGAGAAAAGTAAAGTAGAGAGTACGTGAGCCATAGGAAGTTTGAATCATAGGTTGTAGTCCTTAGAGATCAAGAAAGTCTTCGTTTAAGGTGATTTTCGGGTATAGTAGGCCAACATTGATTATGATTCTTACTATAATGTGATGTTTTCCGATGTGGACGGGCTAGCGTTGTACTATGGATCTAGTTGCGGTGGATTTTCTTGTTGTGTGAACGGTTGATTGTGTGATTTCTTATGCATGCTTGTATGTTGAATGAGGATCGACATGGTATAACGCCGGGTGCCTTGTGCTCTACGGGTTATATCATCTCGGATCCATGTGTGTGGACTAACGTGTTTTGCAGGAGGTATCCGTGGTATAAGCTAACGTTTATTGCAGGATATAACCGCGGATAAGTGTTGTGGTATGTTGAGTGGAGTGTTGTAAAGTGTAGTGGTGTTTGGTATAGAGTGTTGTGTTGTAAGTTCTTAGGTGTGGATCATGTAGGTGAGTTTATCCTACATGATTTATGGACAGTGTGGTCGGATTCCCCGCTTTCCTTACCGTGAGCTTATTGGTAAGAAAACTCGGAGTGACGGGATTGCAGTCTGGGGCCAAGTACTATCCGACGGGGTAGTTAAGGGATAGCCGTAGATATTCGGAATCCCGCTGAGATGCATCGTGAGGTTATCGGGGTTCGGTTTCGCTGTGTGATGTTCCAGCTTGGTGGTCTTTGTGTTACTTTGTAAATTTACTTGTACTTTGTAACTCTATGTACAAAATAAAATAGAGAGTATATCTGTAGTTGAAGAAGATACATACGAAGCATCTAATCACGAAGAGTCAACTGACAAGGCAGGACCCACGTAAAGAAATATGTGGCAACGTGGGACCCACATGAAGAATTATTCAACGATTTCAATCAAAGACGTCGGCACCAATCATAGATCGACGAATATCAAAAGAAGACAAAACAAGTGTCGGCACAATCAAAAGGCGACACATATCAAGACATTATACAACCAAATTTCTCTATAAATAAGTTGCTCCTACCAAGCAAGAGGGACACGAGTGATCACACATACAAATTCTCTCTACCTTCTCTCTAAAACATTCTCACTCAAAGTTAAAGAAGTTTTAAGTTTTCAAGTTTGAAGTTGTAAGCTTTTCTTATCAAGTCTTTGTAAAACAATTTCAAATTAATAAAAGCAAGTTTTAATCAAACTTTCGCGTCTTTAGTCTTTTGACTATAGATTTCGCAACTCGAACCCTGCTATACAGGCTCCTTTCTGACCTTAGTTAATATCTTAAAAGGTTAATACTTTGGTAAAACGTTTGGTATCAGACTAAAACAATCCTCTTAAGTTTTCAAAAGTGTTATAAAAACATTTTCAATAAATACATGCAATTCATTGCATGGTTTTATTTAAAAAGTTTTCAAAAGGAAGAACTTCTTGATCTTCATCTAGATTAAACCCATCTTGATCGATCCAAGCCAATCTGCAGAAATACTGTTGCTTTAGGTGTTCCAGGCAGCAAGTCCCGAAGTAGTGGCAGTAAGACCGTTGGCAAGCCAAAAGTACTTTTGATTTTTAATTTTGATTACCGCATATTAATCCATAAAATATTTATGAAATTGGTACTTTTGATTTTAAAACAGCTTGTTCAATAAAAGAACATGAACAAACACTATCTCTCCAAAACGAATTTGAAGAAATTAAATTACTATCATCAATAGCCGTATTAGATAAATATAACCAAAAAGGTTTTAATTATCTTCATTTTGGTCTTATTCAAATAGCAATAAAACCGTTATCGAGAAATGGAATAGATTCACCTATTCTTATGCTATTAAAAGATAAAACTTTACTAAAATTTGAAGATTCACTTTTAGGAGTTATACAATCAAATTTATGTAATGGAGCTATTTATTTTAATTGTGCACCAAATTATCAAATAAGTCTACATGATCCAACTATACTCAACACTTTAGTATTAAATGTACATTTACCTGAAATAAAATTTCAAAGTGGTAGACATGGATATTTATTACTATATAGAATTTATTTTAAACAATCGACATCTGAGTTTAATCCTAGATGTTTATTAAAAGACAATAAAGGAGAAACAACAATTTTAGCTGCATATAGCAATGATACACCAAACATCAACTTATGCACCTAAACAATTAAAATGGACAGAAGTAACTATACCAGAACAATGGAAAATTGAGATTACACAACCACTTAGAAGTTTTAAACAAAGAAATATTTCAAAAGTAATAGAGAAACCAGATGGTAAAATATTATTACGATTTGGATCATACAGAGATCCACTTCCACCTAGGATTAATACATGTAGTTCAAGACCTTCATTTTCTGAATATCGTACTGGACAATCTAGTGCAGATTCAGAAACTGAAAGTGTAAATTAAAATGTTAAACAAGACATTAAATTTAAAGCACCAATAGCGGAACCAGAAATAGATAATTATCCAACATCACATACACTTTCTATTTTAAATTAATAAATGTTATAACCAAAGAATATACAATTAATAAAGAATATATTGGAAATAATTTTTATTCATTAGAAAATAAAGAAAAAAAGAATTTTCTATTTCAATAACTTTTCTAAGCAAGAAGTCGCTGAACTAAGAAGCAAATGGTATGACAGCATGATAAGAAAAGAAATTGACATCCATTTTACATTTGGTTTGAAGTTTATGCAATAACACAAAATAAATTACCCATTTAAAACAATTAATGTTAGCACTATTAAGAACCGTTTGGTTTAATGTACTCAATACAGACCGGACCACGTAGAGGTTATTAACATAACCGGTCCTTAGGATAGTTAGATATTTTCCTAATTAGACATGGAATAGGTTAATAGTATATTTCCATATTTGGTCTTTGTGTAAACACTATATATATAGACCATTGGTCTCATATAAACACACAGAATACATTCTATTCACAACACGTTATCAGCACGAAAGCTCTAGAAATCCTAAGCAGCCGCCAACCGTCCACCGCCGTTAGCTGCCGACCGTCCGCCGCCATTAGCCGCCGACCGTCCGCCGCCGTTAGCCGCCGATCTCCTCTTGCCACCGGCTGCCGATCATGTGCGTGAGGTTACAAAGGTTTTTCTAAGGTCTTTAGCTCCCGGTTCATACAAGTTTAATCCAAAGGTGTTAAGGTAATCCCTAAAGCTAAGAACAAAGAGAAAATCGAATATAACCTAGGAATAAGAAACCCGAAAAATCGATCTCTCTCTTAAAACCTGTTTGTTCATGTTTTAAACCAACATCTGAACTTGAACCTAAGCTGAGGATATGACCTAGAATCGATTTATGTGTTTAAACTTGTTTGATCTTTTGAAAAACACCAAAATCGAATTTGACCTAAGTGTATATTGAACCTTAAAAATCGGCTGCATGATGAACCTTGCTTGAAATCGTTTATGTGATCTTGTTTGTGTGATCATGCTTGAATCAAATAGCTTGTTCTGTTGAAGTAACTAATCAACCATAGTATGTTCATGCTTAAAATCGAATTTGACTCGTTCATTAAAATCGGTTGCTTTGTTTCATCATCTCTTGAAATCGGTTATGTGCATACATGAGTTAGGTTGTTAGATCAATTGTTCATGTCTAAAAGAAAATCAAAAATACCCTAGGGAAATAAAAAGGAAAAATCGTGAATGGCCAATCCTAATCCTAACCCAAATAGGAAAATCTAATCCCTTCATTTTAGCAAAAAGGAAAGTTGTAGATAATATCATTTTCCCTTCAAGTAATTATCCTTTTATTTGTTTTTCCGTTTCCTAATGGTTAATGATTAACTTTTAAGTAATGATTAAATTAAAAATAGAAAATTATAATTGCACAAACTAATATTTTAAATTGGCCACCTTATTTATTTGTTTGCTTGCATAAATTGTTTGATTGATTGTAAAGCTTAAAATCGGATAAAACAATAACCGACCATAATCCTAAGGTCCGGGTTTTATTAAAAAGTCCTAAGAGAAAGTTGATGCATATTTTCAGATGACAAAAGTCAACAACTTAGACTTCGGAGCCCTAAATCTCTCCGGAGATAATTACTTGCTATGGGCACTAGATGCAAAGATCATATTAAGATCAAAAGGGCTCGGAGAATGCATCACTGAAGGAAATAATGAGCATGAGCGAAATCGATACAAGGCGATCTTAATATACGCCATCACCTCAATAAAGTCTCAATGATCANATACGCCATCACCTCAATAAAGTCTCAATGATCAGTATCTATGGAAGGAATTGAAAAAGAGGTATGACCATCAAAGAACGGTCATTT
>OVBB01000348.1:0-24104 GCA_900406415.1 Isatis lusitanica
TGTACGGACGGTACGGACGGATGGGTGTTTGTGTTTTCCCACATGTTAACAAAAGGAAGCAGTCCTTCTAAGAAGAAATGCTTCCTCTTAGATTGCTTTGGATCGGGGGAAAAGGTTGCAGAAGGTCGAGGTTTTTCAACCGATCCAAAAGACACAGTTCACTTTGTTCCATTGGGTCCAAAGGCCAGCAAGGTATGGGTTGACGTCCTTAAGATTGGGGATGCCCGAGTGTGGAGACCAAACTCAGAAATCGAGATTATTGCTGATGCATTAGGTACTACAGTTGCTTGGCCTAGTGACAAGATTGAGTTTATGTGAACACTTCTCTTATGTTGGAACTTGTGTGGTGGTCTAGCTATTAGAACTTGTGTGTGGTTTAGCTATTAGAACTTGATGGTTGTGGAATTTGATTTGGCTATAAACAATTGTGTGGTTGGTTTGTAATAATACATTATGTTGGCTATGATAGAACTTTTCGTTTGTGTGTTGACAGCATTTTGCAAAATAACAGAGCTAATTAATTGGTACAAATAGAAAACAACCCTAATTATCAAAAACCCAGTTTAAATTACACAAACAATCGCTATTTTACAAATTATGATGACATTGAAAAGTGCTGTGAATAAATAAATAATAACAAATTATAAGTGTTATTATAAAATTTACAATTGCAAAGTACATAGACGCCATAGAAAGGTGACACAACAATAACACACGTAAAAATGCTATGTAATGTGCCACACCTACTATGACGGGCGAAGACAGAGCGCTTGACAAAATGCTATGATATTGTATAATAGCGTTTTTCGGACGCTCTGTATGTGATATTCTCCTGTAGTTTTAGATGAATTTACGCAATGAAGTTATTTCGCTGCAACATTATGTGCTTCCATCCCCTGTATTTTTAAGTTGTTTCTTAGATTTTGATTTTTGAGTTCGTATACGATGCTGCTGCAGAAACTCCAACCAGAAGAAAGTGTCAACAACGGCAAGGATTTGAAATGCGAGGACAGTGTTGAGTATGTCGGGAAAATGCATCCAACTCCGGAGCAAATTGCCATTCGCTTGGAGAGAAGTGTTGCATGCCGGGAGGCTGCAAAGATTACCACTGCTGCAAAATTGGAGAGGCTGGCGAGGGAACAGGTAGCGGCACCCGCCGTCATACACCATCCAACCAGCCTCGGCCGTGGATATGATCCATTTGGACCTGTTGCAAAGGACACAACGCTAGAAATTAGGGAGTGGCTTAAGACTCAGCCGTAAGTACTTAATTTGTACAAATAGTTAGATGTGCACAAACAATATTTCTATTGACATCCCATGTTTTGGGTGTAGTGAATATCCAAAACAGCCCAAGGGGAGTGCGGGGGAATGGTGGTACACACTCCGAACTAGTCAAAAGAGGCTCAAAGACACAATAAATACTCTGGTAGACTTATATTGTAGACTTATAAGGTAGACTTATATAGTAGACTTTTAAGTTAGACTTATATGGTAGACTTATAAGGTAGATTTATATAGTAGACTTATATGTGTAGATTGTAGAATTCTATAATATAGACTTAATGTTGTTTTCTTTACACTGCAGCATTTGGATGCCGCGGCAAATCTTTTTCGATTTCGTCATTCCAAACATCCGAAATGGTTTAGGTCCAACAGGATTTGCTTCCTTGATGCCTGGTTCGGGATGGTATGGACCAATAAATACTCAGAATTCGTTGAATCTGAACCATCTCCGAATGGTCTAGGCCGAAAAATACCTGGTGGAGCCTTTGAACTACACGCGGGAGATCTCCCTGAATTCTGCAAGTCCAACAAGATGTCGGGTGCTGAGATAGATGACATATACACCCCCTTGCATCTCGGGAAAAACCATTGGATTGCATCGTGGATATCCATTCCTAGGCGACACATAACCATATGGGACAGTTCAGTAGAGATGTATGATGCTACCGCGGTGGCCAAGGCGGTCGAGCCTATTGCCGTGATGGTGCCATATCTGCTACGGGAGCTGGGACCAGGTGACAGAGAGGACTGGCCGTTCAATGCCTTCACTTACAAAGTAGAACGGAATGTGCCCCAGAACGTACAGAGTGGTGATTGCGGCATATTATGTATGAAGTACATAGAATGCCATGCGTTGGGGGTCTCCACAGAAGGCCTTTCCGACAACAGCATCAAAGCAATCAGGGAGAAATTAGCGGGGGATATATTTAAGTAGTTGGACTTGCGTAATCTTGATGATCGGGACTGGAAGCAGTTGGATGTGTACGAGGTGATGCCTTGACTGGCGTAGTTGTATATTCCACACCACCTCTTTTTTTTGTGCATGTGGTGTGATGTTGGTAAATATATACTTTTTGTAACCACTAAAGAACGGACATTTGTGGGTTTGTAACATAAACTATATGGTCTTAAGACTTCTTCATAACGTGAAGACTTCATTTTAAAATATAAGACTTGTTTTCATAAATTGAGTTCATTACAATACAAGACTCCGTTAGAAAGAGTGACAATGTGAATTTACAGAGAAGTATCTATAAAATATACCCAACTCTCTTGTCAAGATACACTTGTCGCACATCTCATTAGGATCCTTGAATCCTTCAGCATACCAATGACACCAACGACTACACGGAGTACAAGGGCAATTGTACAGTGACGGCAGCACAAACAATTCAAACACTTTCTTCTTCTCAATGTATGCAGGTAGCGTAACAGGCCAACCACTTGAACTTCCGAGTTTGCTAATGGCATGAAACGATTTCCTACTGAATTGAGAGAAGTAAGATGCATCATCCCATAATACCTTTTGCAGCATTGCGTATATGTAAATAGCAGGCTCATATCCTACATCAGCTGCAAATTTTATCGTCCTCACGCCATCCTCAATCATACCGCCTTCGAAGCAATCTCTAACGCCCTTGATCAGAGTGGCCTTAGGATGTCCATTGTTGTAACACAAATCTATGAATCGTTGACTACCCCGCATCTTTCTCTAAGGGATACTATGTAGATTTGCAGCTGCATACACTAAGGGGTGTTCCGAAAAAAAATTCACTGTTTTGCATGTGCTCTTCAGGTTACACAGATCTTGGACAGAATTTATGGCAACGCTTCTCGCAATAGCCTCTTGAATATCAGGTGGACAAGAGAGCCAAACCGATTCCACCATTGTGCAAGACAGAGAGTTTGTGAAAATGTGGAAAAAATAAAGCAAATGTGTAAACCAAAACGATATTTTAAATCTATAAAATGGTAGTGTTGCATATTTATACAAGTACTCATTAATTACCGGTAAAAGTCAGCCAAAACGATGCTTCGGTTCTTGGCAACTTCAAACGACAGGACCGTTGAAGCAATTACATGATGCAGACTTCTCAAGCAGACTTTCAAAACACACTCCACTATCCGTCTTCTCCCATGCCCTAAAAAGCGGGAAAATTTATAATCAACTCGGGGACACGTCAAAAAATATGAAAACAAAATAGAGTAACTTACACATTGCGGTCGAGTATGACCTGGTTCTCTGCATTTTGAACAATGGTACTCCTTGTGCATCTTTCGCAGTCTTGTCCCTTTTTTCCTCGCCAATTCTAACCATGTTTGCCATCTAGATTTCTTCTGCCTACCCGGACCCCTCCGCACGATTGGAAGATTTATTTTAGGAGAGGATGATGCGGTTTCTGGGGCGGATGCAGATTGAGGGAAAATATTACCCGAGTAAGTTGAAAACAAATAGTCCTTCCTATACGTCGGGCATACAAGGGTAGATAAATGAATACGCGCTTCCGAAGCAGCTGCAATAACATGGGAACACATAATTTTTTTGACCTGGAAAACACCACACTCGCACGTTCTCGCTTCAATATCAACCATACAGTTTCGTGGTCCACCCTTCACAAAGAAATGCCAGTTGTCAATGCATTCAACCGTCATCTTGTCCGCAAAATGTTCTCGAATGTTCAGTAAATATTCAACCCCGCGGGTATGACGAGTTGTGAAAGACAAAGCATCTTCACGCCTCTTAAAGTGCCACCTTCCTAATTTCTCCCGGATAAAGTCCACGAGGAATGCGATGGGAAAACCTCGTGCATTTTTAAGTGCAGAATTGATCGACTTTGCAATGTTGCTAGTCTTTATGCTGTACCTATCTCCGGGGAAGTGAACTCATGACCATAACCTTGGATCTGCATTCTCCAGGTATGTCGCAAGAGTGGGATTGGTGTGGCGTAGGGCATCCATGTACCTGTTGTAGTTCACAAGGGTATGCGCATAAACTGCTCCTTTAACCAAATAAATTAGCTGTTTCCCCCGCAAGTATGTCACAATGTTTTTATGTAGATGATAGTAACATATACCTCGCGTTGCCCAAGGAAGCACAGTGTTGCATGATTTAGTTATGGACGTATGCCTATCAGAGACAATGACAAGCAAATATTTATCCGAGAAGCACTGACGCAGTTTTGTAAAAAACCACTCCCATGAAGCATCACACTCAATGTCAACTATTCCGAATGCCAACGGAAAAATCTGGAAGTTACCGTCCTGCCCTGCCGCAACTAACAGAACCCCTTCTTACTTCCCAGTTAGATGAGTTCCATCTACCACAATGACTCATCTCAAGTACTGAAAACCAGCTATGGAAACCCCAAAAGATAGGAAGATGTACTGGAACCGGTTCTGGTCATCGTGTACAAGGTCAGTCACACTTCTTGGATTTGCTATCTTGATTTCATGCAAATAGGAAGCTAGATTCTCATATCCATTTTCTGATGTACCCCTTACCATTTCTTGAGCATATTGCAAAGCTCGGTAAGAAGTCGTATAATCCATGTTCATGCCAAACATCGACTTCATCGAATCTTTAATATGTTTCGGCACAATTCCATCAATTATCCCAACCCTTTCAATGAATAACCTTCCAATATATTTCGGAGTGCAATGACGACGGGAAGCTGATCGGTCAGATACAGAACATGTATGCACCTTCACATACTTCATAACCCAAAACATGGGTGGTTCATTCTTTACTGCCGCTCTAACCCTCCATGCGCATCCTTTCAATTGACATTTTCCCACAAACAAAGACTTCGTTGACTTAAAGTGTGTGAAGACAAATTTCAACATCACGGCCGTCAAGTTCAGCTCTGATATAAGATATTTTCTGACCAAATCCCGTTAGAGTGTCCTACCTTCCCACGACAACCTCCAGCATCCACTAAGTCATCCTCCACATCATCATCCTCTTCCTCATCGTCGACTTTCCCATACTCACTGTAATCCACATCTAACGCCTCGCTCTCATCTTTTAACTCTGGATCTACACCATCCCCTGCAGCATCGTCCACATCAACGCAGCACCTTTAAAATCATCATCGGCGGACATATCTTCCATAATATGATCATTAAAAGCCTCCCCACGACTCTCCAAATCGGCATTCGCAGTTTCTAACCTCCTTATCGTTACACAAAGCCGCAAAACATGCTCTTTACCTAACTCCATAATGCTCTCAACGTGTCTATCACTTTTCACAAACGTAGGAGGGGTATCTGAAGGGAGTTGCTGGAGAATCGCATCAGGTAAGGGATATGATAACTCCATGAACTCTACTTTCTTGTCGGCCTTGAAATCATCTTCCACCATTCCAAGTAGCTCGCAGAGGGTACAACCATCTCTCAAATTAAAAATTCTCCCTCCTTTCACATGATCGACTTCGAACTTCCACACTTTATTTTTCTCCGCCCAAACTCCAAAAACAACAGGTACACGAACCACCATTACCTGAAAGTAGAAGAAACAAACATATCAGAAACGGAAGTCGAAAGAGTAGACTTCGAAGTGAAGGATGCAGAAAGACTTCGACGTGAAGTCTGCGGAAGTTAGTTAAATACAAAATGAAACACAAAAAATCAGATTCAGCCATGTCTATAGCAAATAAAATGCAAAAATTCACACATCACCAAGTAGGATGTACAATAATTGCCACTGAACAATAAAAACTTAAAAATAGTGTATAAATATGCTACAATTACAAGTTTTAAAAATTCATGTCGCACCAGACTTCTATGTAAAGTCAACATGGCAGACTTTGGGTGAAGTCTACTAAAACAGGTCATTTTTGCAATTGACAATTTACGAAGTCAGACTTCACCCAAAGTTTACTACTCCGAGCAGACTTCATATGAAATCTGCCTTCTTTAAAAGTCGTAGACTTTGGTTGAAGTCTACTCCGAGATTGGGTCAGTTTTGCAATTTACCAAACTTTGACTTTATAACGTAGACTTTGTTTTATAACTCAGACTTCGTTAAGATGTCTTCTCTGAAAGTAGATTTCTATGTGTAGTCTCCATTGTCAAGTAGACTTCTTCCAGGTTAGTTTTGCGATTGAATTCTTCGACATTGACTTTAGTAAGACGTCTACCATGTAGTAGACTTCTCCTGAAGTCTACTCGCGTTGACCAGACTTACGATTTTTCAGATATTGTAGACTTCACGTGAAGTCTGCTGATTTTCCGATAATTAGCAGACTTCGGCCGATATCTACTCATTTAAAAATATTATTGGTCAATGTTTTGGTGTTTTCGTCAACCCCAAAACTAAACCCCTGTAGACTTCCCCCGAAGTCTATTATTTTGGTCAATATCTGGTCAAATGCAATACTAACCTCACTTTAACGTAGACTTCTGGTCGAAGTTTTTTCCGAAAAAGCCTTCCTTTGATCAAATGCAAAACTAACCTGTCCAGTACGAGGTAGTTATGTCATCAGTTTTTTTATTACAAAAGGAAAGAAGTAGACTTCAGATTTGATATTCTGCGTTTTTGCATCTGTTTCGCGAAAACTAGTCAAACACATGTTAGTTTTGCATTTGACCAATTTGGGTCGTATACGAAGTCTACTGGAGTATACGATCCAAATTGGTGAAATGCAAAACTAACCTGTGTTTGACTAGTTTTCGCGAAACAGATGCAAAAACAATAATAGTATGTCGCCTGTGTTTGAATATCAAATTTGAATTCGACGAATCTGGTTTTCGCCTTCGTAGTATGTCGGAATATGGTTTGCTCACTACCACCAGCGAAGCCCAACCCAGAATCGCGTCGTATAAAGGGATAAAAAGTTTTGAGATTTTGATTCACTGGATTTAGACATTCTTAAGATGAAAACAGAGAGGATAGGAAGGAAAAGCAGTTCCAAGTCGCAAATGAGGGGTTTTCGGGTGTTTAATTAAGGTGGAAACATCATTAAGAGCTTCAAATCTGGTTGTTCTTGGTGGTTGATAGTATTGATGACGATGGCATTTCTTTGATTAAGAGAGGAGGATGTGGACCAAATTGTCTTTTAGAATTTCGAATGAAATCAATTAATTTCACAACTAATGGCAATTTCGTAGATTATCAAATCTAATAAGGTTAGATGGGAGAAAACAAGACATTTTTAGAGGGGAAGAAAATGAAGGTCTACATTTGCAATTGACGCAAATAAATGTCTATTTCTGCAAGCGCCCCTTAAAATATATTTCAAGCACCATATTTTTTAGTATATTATTTTTAACTTCAAAATAAACGAAAATGGATTTAAAAAGAAAGATAATAAACTATTTATTTTTAATTTGTCAAAATTTGATTGTGATAAAATTTACTTAATTTTAAAATATAAGTTTTGATTATTTTGGGAAATAAAAGGAAAAATAACAATAACTAAAAATTAGAAAAAAAGTTCATATGTAAGAGAGAGCATAAAAGTAGATGTTTATCAATATTTAAATTAAAAATGGTCATTTATTTAGTATAATAAATAAAGGAAAATGGATCTCATAAGAAAGATAATAAAATAATAATTTTTGATTACTCAAAATTTGATTGTGATAAAAGTTTGTTTAATGTTAAAATATAAGTTTTGATTACTTTGGGGGAAAAATAACAATAACTAAAACAATAGAAAATTTTGATAGGTGAAAGAGAGCATAAAAGTAGATGAAGTTTATCAATATTTAAATTAAAAATATTGGTCATTCTCCATTTACATGTCTAAACAACAGCTAAACTTCATGATCAAGTAAATATATTTTTGTATGAATGATATATAAGATAATAAAAAATTGTTAAAAGCTAAATTAGGAAGTAAGACAATATAATGTATTTTGTATGAAGGATATAGAATGATACAACAGCTAAACAGCTAAATTTGTATATTTTTGTATGAATGAATATAAATTCGAAACTATGATAATATAATGATTTGTTTACTATAAGTGACTAAAATACATTATTAGTATTTGAAATAGATTAAAATCATCAATTACTTTTTTTCCTATAATATTTTTATCACAAAGTATAAGAAAATAGATATCAAAAGAATGGAATAAAATATTGATTCTTAATTAGGAAAATTTTGATTATGATAAAAATAAAATTAATTCAATGTAAAGATAAAAGTTTTCATAACTTTGGGAACTGAAATAAAATAATAACAATTGTTTACAAGATATAAAGAAGATTTTGCATATGAGTAGTAAGAATGAGATAGATGATTTTTTATGAATTATATTTTTCTAATTAATCATTGTCTAATTACTCAAACATCTCATTTACATCAATATTCTTCTCTTCCAATCCTTTCACCTCTTCCACCTAATAAAAACAAAATACAAACTATGAGATTGTCTAGATAGAGATTTGACTATACTTTTTAATCTCAACATCACCATTGATCCATTTCACATCAATATTTTTTCTTTTCCACTTCTCTCTCCTCTCCACCTAAACAAACCAAATACAAATTATCAGCTTATTTAAAGAACAAATATACTATCAATGAAAAATTAATCATAATAACTAAATAAAGAACACAATTGAGAATTTGATCGTACTTTTTAATCTTTGGGAAAGGAAAGAAAAAATAACAATAGCTAAAAATAAAAAAGTTGATACGTAAGAAAGATCATAAAGTAGTTGTTTAGATAGAAGTTTGACTATACTTTTAATCTCAACATCACCATTGATGATTTTCACATCAATATTTTTCTTTCCCACTTTTTCTCTTTCTCTACCTAGACAAACAAAATACAAATTATCAGTTTATATAAAGAACAAATTCACTATCAACGAAAAATGAAAATTAGTAACAAAACAAAGAACACAATTGAGTAAACAGAAATATATGACAAAATAAAGCAATATATCAATAAAACATGAGCACAGCTCTCAGTTTTGCATTATATTTATAGGAAATGATATACGTCTACATATTTATGTTTAGCTTTGAAAATCTTAACAAAATATCTAAATATTAATTTCATATTAAATTGTGAGCAATATTCTCTCCGGATATCTTTCAGAATATTTGATAACTATTACAATTAGTTGTAAATAGAAATATTTAAATTATACGTTGTTTAAAATTGCCTAATTTATCGGAAAATGAAATATTTATGAGAGTTGTAGTCTCTTTATTTTTAATTAAATAATTTGGGTTTCACATTTTAAAAATGTGGCAATTAAATATAAAAACAATCAACGACTAAGAATATAAATATAAAAACCAAAACTGAAATTGAAAGATTCTCGGGATTTTTATGCTGATTTTTAGTTTAGAAATAATTTGGAATTAATGACATATTTCCATAAAAAAACCCGCCGAATTTATTAAAAAACAATCAACGACTAAGATTAGAAGTCCTTAAATTTGACAGACATGATTTAAAAAAACGAAGCTAGCCGTGTTAATCCACATATCCTGTGGGTCATACCAAATTTGGTTGGTTTAATACTGAGTTTTTTTAAAAATTGTTTATTGTGATTAAAATCAGAATAATACATTATTAGTTTATTTTATCAAGTGAAAGAATGAAATCATTAAACTGTCATGGGTTTTGTAAATATTTATATCAATAAATAAATAATCATTGTCCAATCATCAATTATTTAATATAATAGTTTTAAATTTATTTGTATGGATATAAATTCGAAAAGATGACAATTTAATGATTTGATTTACTATAAGTAAGTAAAATACATTATTAGTATTGGAAATAAATTAAAATAATCAATTTGTTTTGTGATTGGTTAATATTATATATTTAAATTAATATTAATTTATCATTGTTAATGATTTAGTATAATAATTTCAAATTAACTTATATAAAAATGGATCTCAAAAGAATGATAAAATAGTAATTTTTAATAAGAAAAAAACTGATTATGATAAAATTAATACAATGTAAAAATATAAGTTTTAATAACTTTCGGGAAGAAGATAAAATCATAATAATTTTTTAAAATATAGAAAGAAGTTTCTGCGTATGAAAAGATGAGAGAGATTAATTTTTATGAATTTTTGGTTTTATTAGTCATTGTCAAGTCCAATCATTTAAAGCAATTGAATAGGACAGTTCAGATTTTAAAACTACCTGAGATCCGCGTCTTTTACCGAAGTCAATCGGGTTTGACCAGATTTCTTTGGTTTGGGTCGATCTTTTTGCTTATTAAAGTTTTTTTTAATACAACTCTACCCTTCCCATCATTCATTAAAAAATCGTAATGGCAGTGGTATTCTCTGTAATTTTAGCTGTAAGAGTAGGGGCAAACAATTTTTTGCACTTCATTTTTAATAGTATTAAGATATATAGATACATATTATTGAGAACTACATATTCTTGAGAACTACATGGGTAATATCCCGACTGTTCGTGCTCATAATCGTGGTTATTGTTTTTCATTACTCCTCTTATTATTGATTCTCATATGTCGCTTTACTTGAATATCGAGAGATGTATTTACTACTATGTTGTTTTATTTACAGAAAGTATTACCCACAGTGCTCGAAGACTTTTCTATTCAGATTTACTAATGAAGTTCACTTGGGACAAAAAAAAAATGTTTGGAGACAGTCACAAAGAGATACAGCTTTCTAATCCTGGATATGCTAATGAACTTATGTACTTGCGTCTTTTATTTTTTTTCGTAGAGAAGCATCAACGTTTCATGAGTTAAAAACTTTTAATGGCTTCGTTTATCCCACTTTTAAAGAAGTTTGCATTGGTTTGAATTTGCTACCACTTCCCTAATACTTATTTTGATTTAGTGGAACTTTTTATTTTTCATTTTTTTGCCTATTTACGATTTAATTTTTTTATTACTCTTTCTCTTCATATAATATCTATCTATTGGTCACATTTATGATTCCAACAACCACTCATTTATTTAAGATTTAACTAAAAAAAAATAAGAAAAATCAGCAACCATTTCTCGGATTATTTAAATAATATCGCGACCACTATTGTTTGGAGTACGATTATTCAAATAACTTCGTAAAGCTTTAAAGAACTAACTGCCACAATTTGAGTACTCCAGCTACGCTATAAATATTGCCCTTCAAGCCAACTACTATCTCTCTTATTATTGATATATAAAAGCTGATCACTATCAAGTACCCAATTAATTAGATTTCATTCGTCTACTTTATTTGTGCAAACAAACTTAAAGAATCATTTTTTAGAAATTAAATAGTCTACTTGACACACATGATTTTAAATTTTGTTATTTTAAAATAAATTAACTCACTTTCATATTTCATTGCATCTATTGAGATTTTGACTACCCCAAACTGCACAATAAATGACTAGCCTAAAATAACTGTCAGGATAAACATTAACGTGAAAGTTATTATTTTGCAGTTACACACAATAGTGATGCAATTGAAATGAGGATTATATAATAACTTGTTAGTATTTTATTTTTTTGTCATTGTGTATGTTCCTTTACACATGAAGACCTTAAGCAACTAAACCGTCACATCTCTGTCTATCTTAATATATTCATTATTTGTTTTTTTCTTCGAAAATCTCATCATTTGTTTTGACCTTTACTACTTACATGCAACCACTTATCATAATAGTATAGATACACTGCATTATACCCATTCTGTTACTTTTTACTTGTTGTCTTAGAGATTAGTTTTTACTTCCAAATATTTGTTGTCATGATATTTTATATTAGTTTTATATTTATTAATATCAAAGTGACTAATAGGATCATACATCTTCGTTTATGATTGGTTGAATTATGTTTACTTTCACTTAAATTCCTGTGCAGTATTATAATCAACAAAATACTTTGAAAAGGAGGGAGTAATTATTAAGGATAAGTGGAAAGAGTACTTAACTAAATCGTATAATATTATTTTCGTTATATAAACAGTCAGATATCTTTCGCTATTTTAACTGAGGCGATACGAACCGTACTATTATTTAATAAACTGCATGTGTCATTAATCTACATATTTTAACTGCTTTGGTACTAATTAAACATGAAAAGTCTTTTTTTTATTTATACAAACAATACAAACTTTCGTGTCCCAATCTTAATATCCTTTCATTTTCAGTTCTCATCTCTTCACAACCATATATTTTTCTTAGACATCCTTAATATCATTCCCTATCTATTTATTTCATCATGATGAACGAACATAAAAAAGACTTGTAGACCTCCGATCTAAGAGCCTCAAAATATGTTAGAGACTATCTATTTGTTTTTATAATGCGAGATTACAAAGAGCCCCAACATCAGATTTCACGAGGTCGAAAACTGGTTTTATGAGACGTCAAAGTTAGTCTTTTAACATAACCTTCTGATATCATTTCACATAATCTCTCATAATTTCATATTGATAGGGCAACACAGTACAGAGCTTAATTGAGAAGCGTTTGGAGAAACAATTTAAAGTATATCTGAAAGAAGGTACGCAATTCTGCATCAAAATTTTTGAAGTCGAACAGACTTCTTGGTTAGACCGCTCACAAATATTTCTCTCCGTATATGCCTCACTGAGAAAACGGCTCCAATGTTAACTAAATCACCAGAAGAGTGGTCAGAATTTTTGTTTACTCCTTATGAAAAAGTTGCAGATGGTTATGCTTATAGGAGATGCAACGCATGTAATTAAAGATATATTACTAATTCAAACTAAAATATTATATATCATATTTAGTATACGAAATATTTAATTCACTATGTTTTCATGTTTGTTTAATGTCAGTTGATCTTATAAGGGTTATAGTAAAGGTTGGCAAACTTGATCAAACCAACCCAATATCACCACATTTGTTTTTCATCATTAGAGACATCAAGTAAATCATTTTGGAAGAAACATATATTTATATTTTCCTGTTCAGTTCTTTTTACTCAAACTATATATAACATATATACAGCGGGAAGGAACTCGAATGCATGGCACATAAGTATCTGGCTCTTAAATTTCATGTTAGTGCAAAAATCTATATCGGAAAAATGAAGTAACCACTGTTGCTTTAAGGTTCTTCAGTATGATAAACATGATGGGTTCGTTTTTAATTTTTTAAAATAACTGATCATAATTTCATAATCGTTTCATGTTTATGACCTTAATTTTTTTTTTCGAGGACGTTATCGATGTTACTCAAATTGTTCTTTATCTGACATCATTTTCGACCCGTGTTTACTCGAATCATTTGATCTAAAAAGATGGTAATACTATTTTAGAATTTCTTTTCCTGTTACTATGTTTTTTATATCAATATGTTGTTGTTAATTCCATTTTTGTTTGTCATTTCCTAGGTTTCGTGCGAGTGATAAAAAAATGTGGAAGATGAATATGATGGCGTTGGAGATGACTCCTACTAAGATAATATTCAATTTTAATCTGTATTTATATTAGATACATGTTACTCTACTTTCTGAAGCTTGTTT
The DNA here is from genome assembly GCA_900406415.1 of Isatis lusitanica. Lineage (NCBI taxonomy): Eukaryota > Viridiplantae > Streptophyta > Magnoliopsida > Brassicales > Brassicaceae > Isatis > Isatis lusitanica. The sequence goes on from OVBB01000348.1 coordinate 13,730, forward strand.
CGTATCAAACATATTATTTTCCTTTTGAACAAATATATTTTTTACATTTTATTGGATTATGATATGGAAAAAAATTGACAAATATTACAACAGCATAATTCCATAATTTCAATACTATTAAATCTTTATATGGATATGTATGTAAAAGAAAACATTACACATATTTACATTGTATACTTTCTGCACAACAGTACATGTTACATATTTATTATATTATTCATGTTAGTAAAATAAAGATATCTATTTATTCGCACAATATATATGCATACATATACCAACATCAGATGATTTTAATTGCTTTATATAGTGGACGGTTAACCTAATATTAAGAAAATCAATTCTGGAGTTTTTATCGACTATAGTAATAGCATTTACCACTATTTAACAATCTGGAATTTTCCATAAAATCTCTTTTCGTATATTACCAATATTATTATGTTTTAATTGCCGTACATAGCGAACGATTAACCAGATATTAAAGAATTTAATTCTCAAAATTTATATGTATATGGTAATAGCAATTATTAACTTTTTATTAAATGAAGGAATATGCCAAAAACTCCGATACCGTATATTATTTAGTCTGTGGATGTCGTATGTGGATTAATTATGTAGATTTATTAAGATTAATCTAAAATTCGAGAACTTAGCCAATGACATTTCTTATATAAGCAGTTATACTTATTAGATATATCTTACTCTAAACGTGAACAACTCACAATTTTATCAGTATTTTTTACAAATATGGAAGCCTCAGGAATCATTTGTTTGCGGTTGACATACAAGAGGAAGTTGTGAAGCGTGTTTGCAGAATTTCTTTGGAGGATTTTATCAATCTAAAATCAATATGCACATCGCTGAATAAAATTTGTGAGTTGCCATCTTCTTATGCATCTATTGATTTGTTAAATCTAGGGTGTAAACAATCCGTTCAAGGTTCACTTTTTAGGCTAAATGTTTTGAATGTGGAAACCTAAGTGCAATTTACATCAAAGGAACTCAAAATTATTTCCTCCACGATCAGCTTGACGAAGGTCTTTACAGGATTAAGCTGGCCGCGGATTGTGGATATGAGATTGCTACGTATTCATATGTCATGATTCGAAAAATAATTCATGACGATGTTTCTTTATCTCTAATCAAGAAGGATGTTGTTCGACGCAATGCTTTAAATGCAAATTTGCATTTTGTTGTTATTCAAATGGGACGATTAGAGTTGCTTAATGTACTTGCACCGATGAGAAATCAATTTACGATAAACGTGTATCCGTTAATGTATAAGTGCAAGTGCACACCCCATGAACCATTCATTATGTTGCACTATTACGTACGACTCTGAAGATGTAGAGCTGTGCCACAAATGTTTTTTGTCTTACCATGTAGGAATCTTTACTAATTACTTCAAAGTCGTAAGATTTTCTGATACTAAATCATGGTTAATTTGACTGTATTCCGTATCTATTTGTATTTGGTTATTGTAATTTCATATAATTTGAATATTTGCTCTATATTTTGTTCTGTATATCATGTGATACATTATAATCTCTTTGCATTTATTGTGATACGTGTATGTCAAACTGTCAGACTCTACCAAAATAAATATCAATTAAACAAACCTTCATTCATCATTAAGCACTTCTTCAATTATTATACCCATTATTTATATCTCATTCCATTTCTTCTCTTGCCTTTTATTTCAAGTTCGATTACTCTCAATTTCTATCTCTTTTGGAACATTAAATGGCTGTCCTTAGCGTATAATGATAAGGCCAAAATCGTTGGTTTCATATGTATTTTTAACATTTGTAAAGGAAAGTAATTAACCCACTTCCCTATAATTAATTTACGGAAAATTATATACTCTCTTTGGTTTTTTTTGATTTTGTATATCTCAAATTGTCAATTTATGGATGTCCTTTAATATGAAGAAAATAAAACGTTACCCATCATCATGAACATCTTCCACTATTATTATATCTCATCTACCCTCTCCATTTATTCTTTTCCATTCTCTTTCAACTTCCATTACACTCATATTCTCTCCTTTTTTTTAACCTAAATTGGCTTCTATTACCAAATTTACAAATCTTAAATTCTATAATCTATCTCATACGACAATCCGTGCATTCATTAAAAGAGCTTATGAAGAAAAAGATTACAAGTCGGCTTTCGAACGAAAATTTATTCTGTCTGATGAAGATATAAGTATTACATATTTTTCTTTGCTCATATATTATACTTCATATTTACTCATTTCTGATTCGGTAGGGAAACACACTGGCGGCCTACTTATCTAAGGATATTGCAAAAAAGTTTGAGAAAGATATCAATGAGGGTGGATATTATTAGATAAGTAACTTTGGAGTTTATAAAGCATTTGTGTTTTCTAGATTCACAAGTCTGCCTATATAGATTTGCTTCTACCCTGAGACCACATACATCGAAGACAATTCCATGCCTCCAATGAAAAACTATTCATTTACAGATTTTGATAAAGTTCTTGATGGATCACATTATAGCTCTTCCGAAGGAGGTACTACTTACTTTGATAATTATGAGAATGCTTCAATTTAAATAAATGTCTATTAAAGTACTAATTCTCATAACTGTTTGAAACATTAGTTGACCTTTCAGGTGTGGTGGTGAAGGTTGAAAAACTGAATATTTTTCATAATCCTACCTAAATAGAGATTCACTAAAGCACTTGAGGTTCACTCTTAGAGATGTCAAGTAAGATATATTAACTATTTCACTTAATAGTTTGTACTACAATGTTATTATTATTTAATATTTTATATGCGTTATATATAGTGGGAAGGAACTTCGCTGCACTGCTTGGGATACATTGGCTATTCGATTTGAAGTAACCTGGAAGTATTTGCGTCGTAGGGATATGATATGTGATTTAAGGGTACGAACCATGGATAGGTTATATGGTGAGTTTTTTTTGCGATAAACTTATGTTAATGTTTCTTATGAAACTAATGATGTTAATTTTCCAGTTTAAAATTCGATTTATATATATCTGTCCTTATTTAAACTGCACATGAAAATATACAATTCACTCCAAATGTGGTGCTTCAGAGTTTTGGTTGAACCCTAGCTTACATGAATCCTATCTTGCTGCGAAGAGGTTATATTGTAATACAATATATTATTGTGGCATGAACGTATGCAAAATGAATAATGTTGTACCCAATTTTGGTCTCTCACTATTTTTTCATATTTATTGTTAAATAGATTTGTCATGGATCCTCAACCAATGAAGGTGAAGGACAAGTATAAACAGGAATAATCTGACTCTGACTACAACTAATTTATTTTTCTTTGTAATCTTATGTAAATCTTTACTTAAAACATGGTTTTATTATTGTGTGAATTTTATTTTTGATACTTAAAATTTAGGTTTCTTTTAAGGTTGAAATTTTTGAAGGCTTTGTTGATTAATATTGTTTAAACCTCCTCAATATCTAATCTATATTCAATTGTAATCAACTTTATAGGAATGTCTGTAGTATAAATGTATTAACCTTGAAATTTTTACTCCTTAACAATATAGAAATAAAATCCTACAAAGCTATGACTCATTTATGATGATAATAAGTTAACAATAGATTTTGATTGATAATTTCTGTACTTTTCGTCTCTGACACGTAAAATAAGTTAATATATTTTATACCCTAAATCTAAACAAACAGTTGTACTCGATTTGAAAACACATCTTACCAAATATTGTGCATATTTCGTCTGACACAATATAATTACTTTTTATTGGTAATGAAAATTTTAGCTAAACTTTCTCTCTAAAATATATCCATTGGAAAAACTACATTATCATTGTAAAAAAGAAAGAGCCTCTCACAAATTTCTCTGAAGTTAATATTCATCTCACGTGAGTATATCGCTATGGGGATTACCATAAAGTCTCTGATATTCACCCATGGAGAACCGATTGGCGTATTAGAGTAAAATTTTATAAAAAAATGGGAGTCCTTTTCAGCTAAATCAGAGATATGTCTTTAGTTTGTTCTCGTGGATGAAGAGGTTAGTTCCCTGTTTTTCATTGTTTGTAAAATTAAGATCATCATGTCTTACAATGCGTATAGTGTTATGTACTGGTTTGACATTTGTACTAATTGTGTAGGGTAATAGGATACAAGCTGAAATTCATCATCATAATTTAGTTGAACACAACCGTGATATGCATGAAGGACAGTGAAAAATAATTGAAAGTTTCATACTTACTCATTCCAGATTTTGATATCTCAACAGTAAGAATGATTTCTGAATATCCTTTATTGAGAACACTAAAATAAACAGGATGAACCCTCTAGTTTATTCTGATTTCATTACTTTGACGGATTTCTCTGATATCTTTGAAGGAAGAGTTAAACAAATTTCTCATATTGATATGGTTTAACTCATGATTTCTATAAACATTAAAATTGTTTTATCTTATTCAATCTCAATTTTATGTATTTATCTAAATTGATCTTAAACTGCTTTTGGTGTAGATTTGATTGGATATATTGATTTTGTTGGTTATCTTCATATTTCCCAAGATATATCTTACAATGAGAGCATTGCTAAAAAAAACAGTTGTATTCATTTTGGCTTGAGAGATTCAAGGTAATAGATTTTAAGGGTGAGTTACTAGAATGACATAGAAATATATGAGAATTATTAGAATGACATTAATTTTGAAAATTACTAAATTGGTTTTAGTACGTAAAATTTCCTTTTATCTTTTTGTACCAAAAAATGTAATTACGAAAATTGCCATTAATTTTTACTAAAAAAACTCGAATTTTTTACAACCGTAAGAAAACTGGGTGAAATTTTCTAAATAAACCTATTATGCATAAAGTGACAGATTTATTTAGACGGCATAATTTTTAGCGAATGACCAATTTTTTTAACAGTTTTATTTAAATACGGCAGTTTTTTTAATTAATTGATGACAGATTAAAAGCCGAATTGTAGTTTTTTGAATTACTTGATGACAACTTTATTGAGTAACATCAGTTTTATTTTTCAAAAGGCAGTTTTATTTTTTTGAACGGCGGTCTTTTCTTATCTAATAGGTTTTCTGACTCAGTTGCAACAGATTTTCTGAAATGCAACATAGTTTTTATGTTTATCAAAAATTTACATTATGACAGGTTTATTTGACACGGTAGAGTTTTCTAACGACATAGCAGAGTTTTAAAATTTTAATAAATCTTTCAAATTATTTAATTACTAGATTAACAAATACGTTACAACAGGTTTATTTTACGTTGTAGCATATTTAATTTTGTTAGTAGATTTTTAGTGTTTTTATGGCAGATATTAGTACACATGTTATGGCAGATTTATTTATTACTAAATTGACTCTTTTTCATTTGTATATGTTACGACATGTTTTTTACGGCAGGTTTTTATCAAATTTGATCCTATTTTTTTCAAAAAAAAAAATCATAATATTTTTTTACCGTGGTAACTGAATGTTTTTTTTTTTGTAAATTCACTTTCCTTATTTTTAAGTAACTAAATATTCGTTTTCCCTATAATTAATAATTTGATTTAATTTGCTTTCTTTATTTTAAAATTTTAAATCTATTTCCTTTTAATAAATGTGTATAACAATTTTAAAATAATTGTAGGTATTTCGTTTAAATTCTTTTTCCCTATTTTTAAAATTTTAAAATCTAAAAATTTTATTTAATTTTTGTTCCATAATATTTAAAATAATTTGAAATGATAATTTAAAAAAAAAATCGTGTTCCCTTTTGTTTTCTTAAAATTTTGGTTAAAAATATATTTTTCACATAAAATATTTAATATTTGATTCATATTTTTTTGTGCGAATATTTGATTCATATTAATTATGTTTTTGTAAACCAAATCAGATGAGGGTTTAATTTTTTTTTCTTTTGGTGTTTTGTAGATAAGTTTGGAAATATTTTTTAAATTAATTGTAACTTTTTATAACTAATAGTAAATGGCATATTTGTATATAGTTTAAACTTTTTGGTTTTTATGTCTTTTACACAAAAGATTTATGTTAGATTAGTAAACTTGATTTTCAATATGTTAATCTAGTAATTACATAAAAAAATCATGTTAGTCTAGTAATTCTCTCAGATTTTAATGATGATATTTGTAAAAATGAATGTTGTTGACATTAGATGGATTACGAATGTTGCATTTTTCATAGCATTTGTTACACTAAAACTAATCTTCCAAATTATATGTGAAGGAATACTGTGTGCAAATGCCATATTCTGTTATGACAATAAGCATACATGTGACCATCTTGTAGATGTGTCAATGAGTACCATAAATTATCGGAATATCCCACAAGGTGGGTGTATTGGTCCGCATATGTCTCCTTGAATTCCTTCGAGGAAATTTATTGTTTCCTTAGTCACTTTTACTGGTGATGGCCTTACAATGAGTTTCCCTTGTGAACATGAGGCACAAGTAAGATTTTTCGGGATAACTCTCCTTTCTTTCAAGGCGTGCCCATAAGTATTGGCTATTAATTTTCGCATCATATTTGACCCGGGATGTCCCAGCCGGTCGTGCCATAAGGTAAACCTATCTGTGAACTCTTTGTTTACGGTGGCATTGGCCTCAATCATATTGACCTTAAAAGCCTTAAATTATTCATTAAGCAAAACCAATAAATTCAAAGACATCAAAGCAAACATAAAAGCGACATAACAATCAAAAGTTAAATTATTTTAAATAATCGGAAGTTTCATATTCCATTTGATCATCCTTTTCATGATCAAAATCGCCCTCATCGTCATGTTCATGCTGGACCATGTGGGCCTCAGGATTCTTCCCTTTAAGGCTCTCTTGATAGCATTCTACAAGATGCTTGGGAGTTCTGCAAGTCTTGGCCCAATGGTTATCCATCCCACAACAATGGCAAACGGATTTGGTCGAGTCGTACTGATGTCCTGATTGATATCCGCGGCCATTTCCACGGCCACGGCCGCGGTTAGTGTCCTCTCGGAATCTGCGGTCGTTATGGCCTTTGCCTCGACCATAGGGGTGGTGATTATTGCGGCCACGCCCTTTCCGGTTTCTACCATGTCCACGGCCATAGTTCTTTTGATCTCTATGGACGTAGTTTGCCTCGTTTTCTTTCTTTTTCTCAGCGGCCAAGTTGGCTTCAGGAAGTGGGGCTGTTCCAGCTGGTCTCATTTCGTTGTTGACCAGAACAAGCTTTTTGTTCTGTTCCGCAAGCAGCAAACAAGCGATCAGATCTGAGTAAGTCGCGAAGCCTCTCTCGCGTTATTGTTCTAGTAACAATACATTACTCGAATGAAAGGTGGAGAAGGTCTTTTCCAGCATATCCTTCTCTGGTACGGTCTCACCACATAGTTTCAACTTTGAAGCTATCTGGAACAAGGCTGAGTTGTACTCATCCACGGACTTAAAGTCCATGAATTGCAAGTTCAGCCAGTCAAACTTTGCCTTAGGCAAAACGACCGTTCTTTGATGGTCATACATCTATTTCAATTACTTCCATAGTTCTAACGGATCTTCAATCGTTAGATACTGATCCTTGAGACTCATAGTAAGGTGATGGCGTATGATACGAATCGCCTTGTATCTATTTTCGACGGACTCATTGTTTCCGTCGTTAATACATTCACCAATTTCTTTTGAGTTGAGCATGATCTTTGTGTTAAGCGCCCATTTGAGGTAATTATCTCTAGAGAGATTGAGGGCCACATAGTCTAAGTTTGCAACTTTAGACATCTGAAAATATCCAACAATTTTCAGTTAGGGCTTTTCAACAAAATCCGGACCTTAGGAATATGGCCGATTTTGATTCATCCGATTTTAAGATTTTCAAGCAAACAAGTAATTTATGCAACTAAACAATTAATTAAGGGTGGCTGAATTTTAATTAATGGTTTATGCAATTAGTATTTTCGATTTTTAAATATATCCTTAATTAAAAGTTAATCATAAACTATTAAGAAAAGGAAAAACAATTAAAAGGATAATTACTTAAAGGGAAAAGGATATTTCTAAAACTTTCTTTTTTCCTAAAAGGAATGGATTATAATTTCCTATTTGGATTAGGATTAGGGTTTTTGGCCATTCACGATTTTTGTGTCTCTTTCCCTTAGGTATTTTCGATTTTAACATTGGTCAAACAGACAAGAACAAATTTTGATCTAGCAACATAACTCATGAATGCATAAAACAACCAATTTTTCATGGAGATGATAGATCAATGCAACCGATTTTAATGATGTGGCCGATTTCAATTTTAGCATATGCATATCCGATTTTTTTTTTTTCAAATGATCAACAAGCTTTATGAGTTTCTTTTAGCAAGCAAACAATCAATCCATGAAAACACAGCAAGCAATTTATGCAAGCAAGTTCATCCATCATAGAATTCGATTTTTAGGGTTTAGTATATCTCATGTCAAATTCGATTTTGGTTTAAACAAGGATCAAACAAGTTTAAACAAGTTTAAACAAACAAATCAATCCATGAAAACACAGCAAGCAATTTATGCAAGCAAGTTCATCAATCATAGAATTCGATTTTTAGGGTTTAGTATATCTCATGTCAAATTCGATTTTGGTTTAAACAAGGATCAAACAAGTTTAAACAAACAAATCAATTTTAGGTATTGTCTTTAGCATAGATCAAAGTTCAGTTATTGGTTTAACATGATTAAACAACTTGAGATGAGAGAATCGATTTTAGGGTTTTAGTTTTCTTAAAGTCAGATTCGATTTTTCTCTTGTTCTTAGATTATGTATTACCTTGATCACCTTTGATTTAGAACTTGGTATGAACCGGGAGCTAAAGACCTCGGAAACAGCTACAAAACCTCAAGCAAACAACCAGATCTTCTTTGTTAGAGACGGTGGCGGCCGGCGGCGATCAGCGGACGGCGGCCGGCGGCGATCAGCGGACGGCGGCAGCAGCTTTTAGGTTTCATCGGCGGCTAGGGTTTCTCCAGACCAAGCTCGTGCTGATAACGTGTTGTGAATTATTGTAATTCGTGTGTATTATTAATGAGGCCAATGGTCTTTATATATAGGTTTACACAATGACCAAATATGGAAATATACCATAAACCTATTCCATGTCTAATTAGAAAAGATCTAACTAATCTAAGGACCGGTTATGCAATAACCTCTACGTTGGGCCGGTCTATATTGAGTCCATAAACCAAACGGTTCTTAACAAAACATCATTACTTTAGAATAACATATTTTTGGCCGAGTCATGTTAGGTCTCGTGTTATAAATTTTTGTATTTGTTTCACGAAATTTTGCAGCAACCATAATCCGTAATTTCACATAAACAAAGTCTTTCAATATAATGAAATGGACACCTTAGTTAATTCTTAAAAAAATTCATATGCAAGAGCAGATAGTGAGTTGGTTGAGACTCACACATTTGGCTTCGAGTCATATATGTCCATTCTTTCATATTACAATAGTCAGATATATTATAGTGACACCAATCACATTACAGTATGATCCATCTATGTATTAACCTCGTGCCAACGATTGTAAAGCCAAGACTACTAACCATTCCATGATTTTGAGTTTAAATGCAGCCAAACTTTTCACAGCTGTATACATAAACCTAGAAGCAAAGAACTGATAAATCATAACAAAACTAGAACATGTGTCAACACATTCATATGAAACTTATTCAATTGGTTGCAAGTTACACCAATAACATGTCCATATCATTCACCTTCATTTACAACATCATGCCCGCGAAACCGCGGGCGAATCATCTAGTATAATCTATAAGGACACGGTTTAAGTATCAAACCTGATTAATTTAGAAAACGGAGAGAGAAAATTCAGATATGTGTCTCACTCAAAATAATTTTAGGAGAAGCTAATCAATTAAATAGTTAAATTCCAATGTCATTTACTTATATTTAACTGGTGTCATCTGAACCCACTTTCTCTTGTATAGGTCCGTCCCTGTACATAAATTTATTATATTTTAGAAGTTACTTTAAAATTTGGACCTGATTTTCATTAAAACATTTGTTTATGAACCACATAAGTGAATTGTAATGTTGAGATTGCATCAGAACATATGATTGGAAAACCCTTTTTGTTAATAAATTTGGTTTGTAATTTTATTTTCTAATTTCATATTTTAGCCAATAAACCGAATATACCAAATTAGTCAAGTTTTTTTTTATATAATTCAGAATAATTATTTTTAGCGATGACTGAACCTAATAAACCGATTTTCGAACCGACCAAATTATTGTTCGGTTCATCTGCAACATTTAGACTAACCCAAATAAACCAAAAACTCTTTTGAGTTATTATGTTAAGAATTTCTCACCGTATAAGGATTTTGTTACTAATA
>OVBB01000349.1:0-17804 GCA_900406415.1 Isatis lusitanica
GCTATACTTTCATTAATTTTCAGTTAAATCACTTGCATCATATAACTTTTTAAAATAAAATATTTTTCACATTTTTATTTAAAATATTGTAACAACCAATTTTTTTTTTTTTGACATCATAATGTATAGTATCTTAAAGAGGCCATATATAAGATTGATTATACATAGCAACTACATGTGTCTTCGGTGTCACCTGGTAATAATTTAAGACATTTTCCACCCTTGACATATGCCTCTCTTATGCATTCCTCATTGCAGTGAAGAATCCTCGAACAAACACCTATTGGTTGCATTTGTTGTCTTGCTTCAGCAGGTTCTTAAGTTTTATTTTAGATAAGAAAAATTAGTGAAGTATTCAAATTTACTGATGTAAAATCCAGTTAAATCTCTTTGAATCAAGTATATGGGAAATTCTCAAAAATAGCACACATTCATATTTTTGTCACAGAAATAGCACAGTAGGGTAAAATAACAAAAATAGCATTCAATAAAGAAGAAGAAAAACTATTATACCCCATTTATTTCTTCTCAATCTTGTAACCCTAAACTGAAAACCTAAAATCTAAACCCTAATTAATGATTTGTGAACTCAGATTCATTAGTATAATACATTTAAAAATAATTAAAATGTGTTATTATTGACATTTTTATTATAGTATACTTATTTTGTGACAAAAACATGTAACTGTGTTATTTGAGAGTATTCCTCTAAGTTTATTGTTATGTGTAGAAAAAAGGAAAACAATATTTTCTGTATAATAGAAGTATAGAAAATTTATCATTTTGGTTAGAAAACAATATATCTTAAATATCTTGCAACACAAAAACATCACATAATATATATGAAATTATACGTATAAATAAACATGTAATATAGAACCAAAAATTAAATTTCAAAAGAATCGCTTACTTGAGGACATGAGAATAGCTAGGCATAAAAGCGTAAGGAAGAAACATTTGCCAAATGAAACCATCTTTTTTTTTAATCTTCTGCCTTTCTTTGTTTCACCACTAAAGTAATACTGAAAAACCTTTTCTGTTCCTATATATATATGTTTTAAAAAATTAGATTCATTTGTATTTATATTCTCAACAAGGTATAATATATGGCATGTACATGTGCACTTACCAACTTTATTATTTTTAAGGGATTTTTTGCAATCCTTAACTATTTCTTTTTTTATTATTATTGAAATTTTACTATCTCATTACAAAAATATAAGAAAAAATCTTCAAATTCTAATAAAATCCACAATATAACGTTCCATCGTTTATATATGTACATACAAACTTTCAAAAACATGTCACTATGATTGACTTATAAAAATTAAAAAATTACAATATGAAGATTGAAATACATTTGAAGTTACACAGTGTTATCTTTACACGAATGATAACATATCTGTGTAGCTATTCACAAAATTTATCTTCAAGAAAATCCCTTTAACTAGTAAATAATCATAATTTTTTTTTTATGTAAAGTAAGTAATCTCAAGTGGATAAGTGTTAGGTATCATGGTTTTCTTACAAGATCTCATTGAATTCACGTGATGAGTTGTAACAATACAAGGTAGTTTCTTACATCTGCACCATGTGCAGAATAACATTTTTAGAGAAAAATATTATAAAATTATTTAAAGATGAAACTTAAAATTTACTAATATTTTAAAATTTTTGTTTCACTATTTAACAATAAAAACTAAAAAGTAAAAGTAAAAATTTGTAATTTTTTTTTTCAGTTTAAATTTTACTTTTTTATTTGGTAGTTTGGTTTAAATTTAGTGAAAATAAGTCAAAAAATTCATTTTATATCATTTTATATTTAATGAATATATTTACTCTATACATTATACATTTTAAATTTTTGACAAATTTAGTTTATTTGGTTTATTTTGGTTAAAATATATTAAATACTTAAAAGGTTTTTATTTAATTTTTCGTAATGAACTGGCTGTTTATCACACAAATAAAATACTCTATCGATCGTATTTTAACTCAAAAAAACTAAAAACTTGGAAAATCAATTAGCCAAATCTTGACACAGAATAATAGATCTAACTATAATTTCATTTCACCATCTGTGAATTGCACAACCAATATACTCATCAAATCAACTTTGTGACACGAGCTATGAAGATTTTCTTTTTAATAAATTGTTTATAAACTCACAATACGCTAATATTTGAGGGTGGTGGAAATACGATGTCTCTTTTTTTTTTCTTTCCACGAATGTAAATATCATTAAAGTGAACTGTTTAGGTCTTATAAATTGTGTGGACAAATTATTTAACCTAAACGATTGGTTCCACAGGAAAATAAAATAAATAAAAACATAGAAGCAAAGACAATCCATATTCTCTCGACAACTCAATTTAATAGCATTTTGATATCAATAATTAATAGCGATCGATAATACACTTGAAAAATGGAGGAAGAGCTTAAGCCGAGATTCTTGACAAATAGAAAAAAGCTTAAGGCGAGATATGGACTAAAGGTAGGTAACAAAAAGTAAGACTAACCGAGAGGAGTCTCCACTCCCAATAAGTAAATCGGAAGTTGTTTCATTTTATCTCCAATAAGCAGCCGGAAATAAAATGACCTATTCTAAGAAGTCAAAAGACGCTCGCCCAAAAATAGTTTTCAACGTCTATGGAATGGTGTACATCTAAAGAGTCTAGATCCAATATTAAGATCAGAGTATACTAAGGTCATGTTCGGGAACAAGACGCTAGCGGCAAGCTCAAGCGACTTAAAAGCAGTTTGCATCTCTCTAAAATAATGCAGATTTTCTTGCTCTATATCATAAGATCCATGAATCGTGTTATGTATAACTAGACACTGGAGAATCAGCAGTTTGAGTTAATTGGTGAGTAATCAATGGAAAGGTTGTGATTAGGAAGACGGCTTGCCATAAAATACAAAAAAAATTGGGTAACTCACTTGCACTATATAATATTTCATTTAAGATATATTTGTCACATTTTTATTTAAAATATATTGACATTCAGCATTTTTTTTTTTTTTGACAGCACAATCAATATCTTGAAGAGGCTATATATACGATTTTTTATATTTTGAAGAGGCTATATATAGCAACCACATGTGTCTTCAGTATCACCTGGAGATTTTTTATAGCATACTCCACCAAAAGGTGTTTTCTCTAATTTAAGGCATTCCTGATTGCAATTGGGAATCTTCGAGCATAGACCTATTGGTTCTATACCTGTCCTTGCTTCCGCAGGTTCTGGAATTTTATTTTATGTAAAAGCAATCAAATTAGTGAAGTATTCAAAAACATAAAGAGTCATTTTATACAATCAATATCCAATGTATTGTTTACAAACAAAACATATAATATGTTCAGCTATATATAACTATATGTTTGAAGACATAATATTTTTTTTCCTTTCCAATTAAGAGAACAACGAAATAAAATAGCATACGGGAAAAAATTATTTGGCTTGATGAAGTCATTATATTTTTTATTTTATTGTATGTTTTTCGTTTGTTTTTCTCTTATGTAATTGAATAGTACAAAGTCTTCCAAATATATCCCAAATATCTTGAAACAAAGAAAAAATAATATAATATATGCACTTATATAAACGCATATAATTTAAAACCAGAAATAACATATTAAATGAGTTTTGGCTTACTTGAGGAAATGAGAAAAGCTAGGCATAAAATCATAAGGAAGAAACATTTTCCAAATGAAACCATCTTCTTAGTTTGTACTTTTTTCTCTTCTTTTTTTTCCTACAAAACTGAGTAGTACTCAAAACTGTTCTATATTCTTATATATATATACAAGTTCTTTAAAAAATAGATTTATTTTTATTTATATTATTTATTAAGGTAGAATATCTCGTATATCCACTTATTAACTTTACTATTTATTTTCTCTTTCTTTTGTGTTTCTACAAATAAACAAAAAAAAAAAAATTCAACTGTTATTATTATTATTATTATTTATTGCAAATGTATATCCAACTACAAAATATTAGGGTATATCTGAGAAAATTAGTTAGATGATTTTTATGTTGCCAAAAAACCTCTTGAATTAAAAATAAGTCAATAATCTTAAGTGGTGAATATTAGATTACATTCATATCCTTCGAGTTCGAGATATCATTAGATTCACGTGAGTTTAAACAACATGCTATTTTACATGTATCATGCATATTATCTTTCATGATAAATTCAGGGAATTTTTAAATAAATAAATGCAGTATATTGTTTTGTTAATATCATGTTTTTTTAATTTTAAAAACTGATTAATATATATATTCATTGCTTAGCAATTGATATTTTACTCAATGACACTTTTCTTCTAGACCAGATCTCATGTTATTTAATAAAGCACCATTTCGCACATATATAAAATTATATTTTCGTCAAGCCATACAAAGAAAAGACTTTCCCTTGTTTACCATTTTGTCACCAAGATCATCTACCTAATAATACTATAGAATTAAATAGCTCTAGAATATTTTACTTCATTAGCTAGTGGTATCAGTTCTGCACATCAGAAGGTTTAATTGTAGCCAAATTTACTGCTAATTATAGGATTTATATGTAATTTTATATGATGTTTATTGAGAAAAATATCAAAAGTTCTTATAATTAAGTGCATAACATATAGTAGGATGTGAGAATTGTGAATTTAATTCCCAACTTGCGTCCAAATTAAGACAATTTGGAAAAGCTAAAAAGAGTTATAGATGTGTTTCCTAGTTAAGCACAAACTAGTGAACTCCATTTTTTCAAGTGTGAAATCATTGAATTAGGTATTTTGTATGGGTTTACGAATCAGATTTGAAACTTGGTAGGACTTTTTAATTTGATCTTATTTTGAGTTTAAATCGTTTGGTTTTATATTTAGGTTGTAAACCAATAAAATATATATTTATGTTTAAATGAGTTTCAAATTTTTATTTGATGAAGAAATAAAGTTGGAATTTCTTAATAATGCAAAACTATGATGAGATTGATTGTATGAATATAAACAAAAATGACATTCTACACCAATTCCTTCATTGATAATCCAGCATATGGACTGATGGGCTCCAGCCCAATTAGCTAACGGGTCTCCCAAGTCACGATAGTAGTCCATTGGGCCTATGCTGAGCTTTAAATCGAAGATGTTTGTAAAGTGAAAGTGCACTCATCAAAAACTTAGATTCACATGTCTAGAAGATATTATCAAGAAAATCCCATTACATGGATTGTTTCCTCTCAAGTAAAACTCAAAACGAAAGAACAAAAATACAGCATTTAACGATAAGACAGCAAAAAGAGTTCTATAAACCCTACAATACCATATACAAACCGAACATAGAGCTTTTGCTTATTCTTTCCGAACCACAAATCTTAAGACCAAGATGAAATCATTCCTTCATCTCAATTCTCTTCCTTCTTCAACTCACCGGAGAAGATTCACAAACGACATAAGCGAATCAACATCTCTATGTTCCGACGGGTACTTAATGGCCCGTGTAGCACTTTTCGGAAAGAGAAGTATCGTCGGGAAGCTCCCTAATTGCAGCTCTTGCTTAGCAAACTCCTTCTGGTCACCGTCCGCTCTGAATTTCGCAACCTTAACCCCTTTCACCGCCAGTTTCTCAGCCAACTCTACGTAAGATGCTTCCATCGCTTGGCAAAATGGGCACCAAGGAGCGTAAAGCACGACCAACCACGGCTCTTTGCGGCTATCTAGCTTCACCAGATTCTCAATTCCTCCTCTGCTCAACGCAACCACGTTGTTGCTTTCGAATATATCCTGCACTATCGCAGGTGCTAAATCCGCAGCACCGTCTTCCTCCTTGATGTTCCCTTTGTGTAGCCCACATTCTTTAGCTTTAGCATCTTCCCACCACCACCTTCCTTCTCTCTCGTGCTGACCCGGAAGCACCGGCCTTGTGCATGGCTCACACCCGATAGAGACGTACCCTTGCGCGTGCAATGCATTCACTGGAACATCCATCGTCCTCAAGAAGTTCCACACATCACCACCTTCGACATTAGCCAAAGGGTTCCACTTTACAAGACTTCCAACACCACCGTCTAACCCTTCGAACACTGGATCAACCTGAACGATTGGGATCTCGGATCTTGTTCCTGGTGATTGATCTTTCCTCTGTCCTGTGATCCAAGCTTTGAGACCCTTGAGAGCACGACGCAAAGGTCTTACTTTCCTCACACGGCAACACTCTTGATGACCATCCTCGTAGAAAGAGAACAAACCCTTGTTCCTCACCAGAGCTTGAACCTCGACTGCATCAGGGAACATGTACTCGATTCGAATCCCGTACTGCTTCTCGACTGCGTCGAAGAGTCTGTATGTCTCTGGGTTCAACCTCCCAGTGTCTAAGCTGAAAACCCTAAATGGCCTTCCAGTTAAACGAGCGTATTCAATCAATGCAACATCCTCAGCACCACTGCAACAAAATCAAAACCAGATTTCATACGTCAATCCAAATTCTTTACTTTCTTTTTTTCTGGTTGCTCTAATAGAATCCGATTTCCCAATGATTCCTAATCAATTTTACCTGAAAGCAATTGCGATGTTGCTTCCGAATTTCTCGAGAGCTTTGTCCATGATCTCAAGTGGAGAAGCATCTTCGAGTTTCTTCGCGAGTTGCTCGAAATCCTCAACTTCGTCTTCTTTCTCTTCAACTTCTACGATAATCCATCAAAATCCAAAATCAGAAACCGAAAAAAAAAACAAATCGAATCGGAAATACGAAACTCGAATCATCAAAACAGAAACTCACCAGGAGCAATTAGAGTCGAAGCACGAGTAACCAAAGATTCGCTGCGAGACTCAGCCTTTAGGGATTTCATGGAGTAATAACGTCTCTGAGACAGAGTTCGATCAGATAACCTAAGCGAACAGATTTGAAGAGCTGAAAAAAAAAGAGAACGAAACATCAGATTCCGATTTCCTCCCATTGATACAACATTAAGATCAACAAAATGAACACAAATCGGAGAATCAAAGTTTCCGGAGAAAATGAAAGAGAATCATCTCAGTACCTTTAGGATCAGAAGAAGCTCCTGAGCGTGAGAAACTCGATCCAGAGATCGCGGTTGAAGAAGAAGTTACAGCTAAAGCCATATTTGTTCAAGAAAAAACAAAAGTTTCTCTCCGAATTCGAAAATGTTAAAAGAGAATGAAGAAAAATCTCTGTTTGATTCTGCTTCTTCTTCAGCTAGATGAAGGCGATTAGGATACAGCGTTAAATAATGGCCGACCGAATATGCGTACATCTAGGCGCCAAGAATCTGGACGTTTTTACGGATTGATTCGTTTAGATGACGTGGTGAGTTCTGATTGGTG
Organism: Isatis lusitanica; assembly: GCA_900406415.1. Taxonomy (NCBI): domain Eukaryota; kingdom Viridiplantae; phylum Streptophyta; class Magnoliopsida; order Brassicales; family Brassicaceae; genus Isatis; species Isatis lusitanica. The sequence goes on from OVBB01000349.1 coordinate 7,340, forward strand.
GAACCTAAATCTTGAAAACTAAACTCAGCGCTTACGGTTTCATCGCGTGGTGAGCAGTGGTGTGTGATATGTGGCGGCTTTGAATTTGGAAATGACACACGGCCTCAGATTCATCTTATTGCAAATTTTGAATTTTCTACTTCAAAATCTTTGACTAATATTATTTTGGGCAATTCTTAAAAATACCATACTTTTATATTTTTTGACAAAAATATCATACTAAAGTGAAAATGACAAAAATGACATTTTTTTAAGAGATAAAATGATTATTATACATTTATTTTCATATGTTTCTTCCCAATCTCTTAAACATAAACCCTAAAACCCAAAATTTAAACCCTAATTAATGACTTTTGAATCCAAATTTATTAATTTAATTATCTTTAAATCATTAAATAAATGTTATTTTTGTTATTTTTACTTTGGTGTGGTATTTTTGTCACAAAAACATGAAAGCATGGTATTTGAGAGTGTTTCTCTATTATTTTTTCAATTCAGAAAAACTGCACCCTTTACCTTATACAGAATTAAGTACACAGATCGTGAAATTATAGAAACAACGAAAAAAATATTATTAAAAAAAACAAAAATATTATGAAATTATGGTTTGATTTTTTTAAAAAAAATTATGGTTTAATTTGCATATTTAAAAATGGAGTAGTATTATTTTCTTAATGTTTATAAAATTGTTTCGACGTTGAGATAATCGTGGTTCACAAACAATTTGCGAGCAATGGTCCTACGGTAGGAACAAATAGTTGTGTGGACAACAAATAGTTGCTGATCTGATGTTGATTTTGATTTTGGTTTTAGTTTGGTAAATATAATCACAGAACTGACAGAAGTTATTGCTGAGCGATTGTGATGAGAATTGAGAGCTAATACAAGTAATTATCTGTAATTAGCACAAACACATGGTGTAAAACTCTTATTGTATCGCAAGTATTCCTTATATTTGTGATATTTGATCATGTATACATTATTATTTGGGTGAGTAAAGCAAACATATTTCAGACCACAAATTTGAGATACTGCAAGCCGTACGTATTATGTGGTAGATAGCATGCATATCATGTTTCGAAATAAAACTTCATATAAGTACCACTTGATTTCTTGCTAGTAATAACATTATAAAATATTGTTCTCAAAACAAAATATTGGGATTTTGATTTTAAAATGGACATGAAGATTATTAATATACTACTACTGTTGTATACTATATTTAACAAACATATATTCATTTGTAATCATAACCACCTAACATTGTCGTCCTGCATCATTCATGTTAAAATATGTATAGATAAAAAATTAGATGCACAATGATTTATACGAAGTTGTTGGGATACAATCTAAGTCCCACATCGAAAGTTTGAATGAATAACCTATAATATATAAAAGGTTAGAGTCAATCTACTGATCATCAATTGGTTTTTAATTGGAAGCCCAAGATAATCCCAAATTGAACATGATATCAGAGCCCAATATTTATAATCTGGTGGACCTATATAAAAAAAAAAAAAATTATTAACTCAAGTAATAGGTGATTGATTCGAGAAAGTGTATTATGTGGTACTTAATTTAAAGGGGAAATTGTTGGGATATAGCTCCGCATGTGATTGATTCGAGAAGGTGTATTATGTGGTACTTAGTTTGAAGGGGAAATTGTTGGGATATAGCTCCCATGCGGAGCTGCTGGTGGAACTGCTTTTCAATTTAAAATGTGGTATATGCATGCTCCGTGTTAATTCCATGACATAATTATTCATATTGTATTTTCAAAAAGGTTGATTATGATATTCGTGGCTACTTTTTTCACAAAAATAAATTAAGGCTGTGACTGGTATGCAAATCATGCATAACATGAATTTTTTTCATATTATATTTCTACAAATGGGAAAAACGTTTACTCTCCTTTCAGCTAAGATTACACCAGTCAAGTGGAAAACCTTTTAGCTATTTGTTTTTGGTTTTGCTACACTGATTATTATTCAACAGAGTAAAATGGTTTGCCTTTTCTCCTCAGGTTTGTGAGAAGGAAGAAAAGTTACGCTGGATTCAATTTTTTCCTTTTCTTTAGTATCTTATTTACTTTACAATTTGTCTCTCAATACCTTACTTTAAATTACTCTCAATTATTCTAACACTTACCAATCACACCCTAAGATTCATGTGGGGAAAATGCTTTTCTCTCGAATATAATAATTGTAGTGAAGCACATAGTATTATTAGCTTGTTGACCTTTGGAGTCGAACAAAGGACCAACAAACCAAATTGTTGTTCTATCAATATATTTAATCTTCATAAAAAAACATTATATCCAAGTATCCAACTCTTTCTGTCTTAGTGTAGTTAAATTAAACTATTTCATTGAAGAGTGGTTTAATCATCTTGAATCTTTTTATCCGAATTGTTAGTCTTTTTAGTTCATAACTTTATCCATTGGTATGGTATTTTGCATTTTAGATCTATATAGTAAAATTCACATGGATTTGTTTTTAGGTTCATTTCAAAATAACATCATACTAATTAAAACTCAACATTATCTACATATAAAAATATAAATTTTCGATGTGAGATTTAGATTAATATCTCGATAGTCTTAATAATAAAATAATTTAAAAATATTTTGTCTCAATAATTTTTTTACTTTTAATTTATTCTTTTTGTTGATTTAACCTAAATTCCCAACATAAACTTATACTTTAATTAGGTTTAATTATTTACAAGCATCACAAGTCCCCCCATCCTGATACCACAACTGGCTATAGAGATTACAACAACCAAAAAATATACTTTACTCAGCAACCAAAAAAACCACAGTCGCAATAAGACTAAACAAAATAACTCTTAATCATCTTGCATGATACCTCGTTTATTGAACTTTATATATTATTTTGGTATCTATATTCGAATCTAGATTCTTGTTTAAAACATATATATATAATACGTATAAACAAAGTGGCAAACATGTATACATCAATTTTTTTTCTTGTTAAATGTTGAGCTAAAATGTTTGGACCACGGTCCACATCCTTATATATATGTGGTTTAAGCTGGATCATGTAATAAAAAGAAGAGCACATTCTCAAGTTGCAACTTTAAAAACATCACATCATTTTGATAGCAGATATATATAGTACCCACTATGAGTAAGATACCATGTTCATTAGTTTTTAATATTTGTTTACCAGCAACTTGATAAGAGTATAGGACTATTAAACTAATTGAACATGAAAGGTTACAAAATGAAACCATAAATTAAGTCTCTCTTTATAGGTCCACTTTCTTTTACAACCAATGGTTAGTAGATTTTTGGGAAATGGTTTTAAGAATGTCAGTTGGTATGGTAAAGTATGTAGTCATTAAGTTAAGTTTCCGATATATATCTACTTTTATTTAGATTGAATTTGGGTTATCGGAGACAAATCTTAAACATATATTTCCATTGATTAAGATAAACTAAATTTTTCTTACATCTAACGACTATAACGTTTATTTTTATATAAAAGCTTGAAATACTAAATTTTGTGTTTTGTTGGTCTCATACAAATCACATGCTTGATCAATGAGATAAAAATTTAAACACCTTTTCTTAATATATTCAATAATGCAAAATGAAAAAGAACTTTAGAAATATCTTAACATACCAGTACGTAAACAAGTTTTAAGTTCAAATAATTACCACAAATAGATGTATGCAATTCTAAAATTTTTAGGAAATGTTGCTAAATAATCTATGCCCCTTCCTAAAATTTTGGATAACCTTCATAAACCTGAAGTTTGTGCTCTTGTGGTAATTTTGGAAGTTTAGGATTTGGGTGAATATTTTTGAAAAAATAAAGCATATATTTGATGTGTCAGTAATATGAAATGAAATTTGATTTTTGACCAACTAAATAATTAAATATTAAGAATCATATTTCGTTCAATGTACAAGGTTCATATTTTGACTATGGCCTCTCAATACAGTAGTCTTCATCATGAACAAATCAACTTTCGTTTCTGTATACAAAGGCACAAACATTATACATATTTGCAAAAATCCATAACTGTACAAACTACAAAGAAAAAAAGCATTGACGTGAACGTGATGAACCAGAAACACATAAACATGTAACAGAAGAAAGATAAGCTTATAAAGCCTTCTTCTGCGTGTGCTTAACAGAGAAGAAGACATGCACAGGAATGTTGACAAGTCCAAGAGAGACCAAAAGCCAGAAGAAGTAATCAAGATGTCCTTTGTCAAGGTTGTCTGGAATCCAACCTTCTTTACCATCAATTGTAGTGAAATACGCCACAAGAGTGATGATCAACGAGCTCAGGTAGTTTCCAACTGCGGTATTGAGAAGTGCTAAAGCACTGCACAAGCTTCTCATTGCATCTGGAGATTGCTCATAGAAAAACTCGAGCCGACCAATGAAGAAGAAAACCTCTGCTATTCCCATTAGTATGTACTGAGGGATCTGCCAGAATATACTCATTGACACTGCATCTCTAGCGAGCTGTAACCTCACTGTCTCAACGATAGCTGCAGCTGCAATGCTTAGGACAGATAGAAAAAGACCAATGCCCATTCGCTGAAGATCAGTGAACCCTTTTGGTGTGCCTGTGAACCGTCTCACAAAGGGTACGATGAAACGGTCATAGATCGGGACAGATATGAGAACTGTAAGAGTGTCGAAAACCCCAAGTGTAGCAGGAGGGATCTCGAAAGTGCTGATGATACGTTTCATGGACCGTCCTTGTTGTACAAACAGAGTTGAGTTCTGACAATACAAGACCGAGAAGACAATCCCGGAGAACCAGATTGGAAACATACGTATCAGAATCTTGACTTCTTCGACTTGAGTCACCGTACATAGCTTCCATGGGTTGAAGAAAACACAAGACTTCGATTCTTCTTCTGACATAACAGCGGCTTTGTCAAGAAACCTGCAAAGATATGAAAAAAACGAAAGATCTATGTCCCAATGAACATTTCCAAAAAGCTCAAATCATAATGTGAAGGGGGAGAAATATTTTCTTGTAACCGTCTGCGTGCTCAATCTTCCTGCTTCCAGCAATAACAGAGTTCTTATCTCTTGTTTCATACAGAAGTGTGATCTCTTCAGGGAGGTTTAGATTCATGTTACGGTACGAAGCGACAAAAACTTGGCACACTCTAGTAATCGGGCTGCCTCCAGGTCTCTGAAACCTATAAAGCGGAGTTCCAAAGAAGAAACTAAAAATAGAGAGTCCCATGAACACAGTAGGAATCAAGAAACCGAGCCCCCACCCTGAATTCTCTTGCACCCACACAAGCAAAGTCGAGGAGACGAAAGAACCAATGTTGATGGAGAAGTAAAACCAGTTAAAGAAGGAAGCTTTACTGACTCGTTCACTAGGGTCAGTATCATCAAACTGGTCAGCACCAAAAGAGGATACACAAGGTTTGATCCCTCCAGTGCCAAGTGCTATAAGGTAAAGCCCTGACAAGAAAACCGCATACTGAACCGTTGTTGCTGGTGGGCATAGAGAAACAACACCAATACATTCTGCTGGCTTCAAACCCGGAACTGAAGCCGAGAGTGTCAACGAAGCCATTCCCTAACATAAAAAACTAAACTAGTTATGCAATTTTCAGACAACAAAATGCGGTTTTGTTCCAAACTCATTTGGTCTTTTTACTCTTACGATGAAATAAATAGCAGAGAAAGAAGCAATAGTCCAGTATCTTCCCCAGTAAGAATCAGCTATTACAGCACCAACGAGAGGTGTGATATAGCAAGTCCCTTGCCAAACCATGACTTGCCTAGCTGCAGAGACATTGGACTCGTGCAATTCACTTGTGTAATAAGTGATTAGATTCTTGGCGATTCCATAGTATGCTAATCGCTCGCAGCATTCGTTGCCTGTAATTGAGTCCAGATTAGATATTTATGTAACAATAATATAACAAAGAATCAACCTTTTCTTGTTTTTTATTACCAAGAATGAAAGGGCAAGCTTTCCAGTTTCCTGTTTTCTGCTTCAATGGTGGGTTTCCATGATTGTCCACTGAACCATCTTCAGCTGAAGGAGACAACTCGTTTATACCATTGTTCACGTCCTCCTAAGATATTCAGACATGAACCAGAGAGAAGTGAAGTTTTGGATTGAAAGTTGAAGAGAGTATCGATAAGATTGGAATCAGAACTCGGAAACGAGATTGATAATTAACAGAATTAACCGAAACATCAAATTAGAGAAGAAAGTAAAAAAAACAAAACCTGTAAAAGAGATTCTTCGATTTCACGGAGCATCCTTTCGTCTTGTATCGAAGTCATCTTGGAACGACAAACCTTTGCGCAAAGCTATTTTTCAACGATGAATTTCTTCTCCGTGAATCGGTGATGAGTCTTAATCAAAAATTCAAGACAAAAAGAAAAGAAAAAAGCAAACACATTTTGCAAAATTGATATAGGACGTTTTCCTAAACCGGTTTTCAAAAATTCCGGTTTACATATGGCTTCAAACGGTTCACTTTTTTTTCTTCTAAATCCGAGCCTTCTGAGTAGCGCTGGGCGTTTTAACCGAAAACCGAATCGAAACCGAACCAAAATAACCGAAACCGAAACCGAACCGAATTTTATAAAACACCTGTTGGATATTGAATTGAGATAACCGAAATAACCGAACCGAAACCGAACCTAACCGAAACCGAATGGATAACCGAACGGATAATCGAATGTCCGAAATACGATCCATATACTTAAAAATATTATTTATATTTACATTTAAAATAACTAAATAATTAAAATTAACCAAATATTAGTAAAAAAACCGAATTATCCAAAATTATCCAAATGTTTTTATCCAAAATATCCGAAATTATCCGAATTATCAGAAGTTATCCGGTTTTTTATCCAAATTATCCAAAAAATATAAGAAAAACCGGAACCGAAACCGAACCGAATTTTATGATTAACCGAACGGTTACTAAATCTCTATAACCGAAAAACCGAAAACCGAAAAAAACCGAACCAAAACCGAACCGAATTTTATGATTAACCGAACGGTTACCAAATCTCTATAACCGAAAAAACCGAAAACCGAAAAAACCAAACCGAACCGAACCGAAAACCGAACGCCCATCTGAGTTTGGGAAATGATTGTTATACATGTATTGACTCGGTGATATTGTGTACATACAATATTTAATTGATTTATATATCACTGAGGAAGATGAAGTATGGCCATCGATAGAGTCCAAACTTGAGGAGTTCTGGAACATTCGCGATTCATTCCAGGAGTTTACGCTTTCTTTAATTCCTCTCGTTGACAACTCGAGAGCAGATTTCCTTGCAAAGAGTGCACGAGCACAAGAAAATCCCTTTGATCGAATATCAAGGGGAGCTGGTTCCGCAGTGGCTTAGACATAGTCCGTACGTATTTGCGTCAGCAGTTTAGTGCTAAATTATCCTGCACTTGCTTACTTCTAAGATTGCTTATAGAAAGTTGGTTGAAAACGTACATATTGATTTGATACAAGTTATTAATGCACTCCCTATCTTGGTTTTAAAAGAAAGTTATACCTTTTAACGATACTATACATTTATGTTGGAAAATTGTTTTAAAATTTTGACAACATTATGTTTTTTATTCAATATGAAAACATTTTGTAAGTACTAACCATTGACAGTACAATCCTACCATATATCTTAGACAAAAAGAAATTAAAAGCCAAAAGATGAATATCACCAAGTTATTTGTGGTGGTCTTTATTGCAGATTTGTGTTATAATGTTGGTGCAACTCAGCTCAAAGACAAGCCCCATGATACCAAACTCGTGGCACAAGAATTGCAGCTTCAAGGCATTGGCGATATTATTGCAGACATCATTAACATTATTATAGGCATTTTTACCGCAGAGGAAACAGATATCGATGCCGAATACCATTACCCATAAGAACAAATCTTTTTACAAATAGATTAAGCACAAACCAAATTTGTAGTACTTCGATCCAACTCATCTAATAATGTTCAAAACAAACTAATTAAGATGATTTTTCTTCTTCTTCATAATTAGAGTAATATTCACAATTACGATATAAATGGCGTATTATCTTGTTTTAATGGCATGACTGACTGATCTATCCAATTCAATAACATTACGTAAGAAAACACCAAGTACAATTATATGATGTTGGACTGAACTTACCAATACGTCAGGTTAAATATTTTCAGGTAGTTCAGATATCTAATTTATGTCAAATCTCTTTCGCATTTAATCATTAACAAATACACAAACTGACGTCATATATATATATATAGGTGTTTGACTATATAGATAGGCCATGATGTTAGGAACACAAGCTCTTTACAAAGAACAAAATAAAGTAAAAACATCTTAGAAACATATTACAAAATGAATATCGCTACTAAGTTTCTTGTGATGGTCTTGTTCATTGGAGTTGTTTGTGCTAATGTAGGCGCAAGGAAGCTACAGAAAGTGTCCAAAGAATTGTTAGATCAAAAATCTATTTCGCTTCCACCGCTTCCATTAATCTCGCTTCCGCCGCTTCCGTTAATCTCGCTTCCGCCGCTTCCATTAATCTCGCTTCCGCCGCTTCCATTAATTTCGCTAGTGCCATTACCAGTACCTATCCCTCAAGTAGGTGAAGCAGTCTCAGCAACAAAAGGAGGAGGAGTTGAGAATGGAGTAGCTACACTGTCCAAAGAGACCAAATCAGGCATCAACGGTGCTGGAGCTGAGCTTGTCGTTACTGTTACAAGTACAGCCACCAATTCCAAGTGTGCCAATGGTGCAACTGGAAGAACCTATGGATGTGTCACTGTGGATGGCCTCAACGCAAGCGCTTCTTCTAAGAGTGTGGCTAGTGGTGAGGCCCGTGCTAAGGCTGCAGCGGGTCACAATGGTGCCTAGGGCAATGGATACGGTTTCGGATATGCCTACACCAATGCGAATGGTACCACTGGCAACGTTAGACCTTGAAAAAATTGGTGATCCATATGCTCAAGTCTCGGCTTATATTGATAATTAAACCAAAAATCTCTATTGTATTCATAAATAAAAGTAGAGATTGTCGCTTCTATATATAGTGTTACTATTTATGTGAAGTGTCTATTGTTCATGTATGTTTACTACGACCTTGTTTCGTTTCATGATGGAAAACGAATGTTCATGTTGACAAGTTTGGTCATTGGTCGTCTTAAAATGTAATATTGGCTTCTCATAATCAAAAACCAGATATGGTGCCTCATGGGTCGTTCCTATCTTAGGCTCTTTTCATACAAAGACGATGATTATTCCCATAAGTCCTATCATGATTTGGTGCAAAGTTTTTAGTCATCTTCTTAACGTTGAGGTTGTATGCTGTCTGTTTTTTAGACTCTCCTTTTAAAATTCAGTTGAGTAAAAAAAAAAAGATAATTCTTGTTTTCCATAGTAAAAATTCGTAGTAACAATTTTAAATCATTAATCTATGACTTTTTAGCTACGATACAAATACACAATTCAGACACAAAATGATCCGCAATAACACAACTGACCTTAAACAACGAACATTGAAGGCCTTGACCTTAAACAAATACATAAGGTTTATGTGCTTTCCTAATAAGTATCCCATAGACTACATTTTTTTGTATGTTATATTATCCTTCAACAAATTCACAATACCGGATTAACAAAATGATATTATTCAATGGAGTATTTACTGTGAGAGGAAAAAAGAAAAAGCTTAATAAAATGACAAAAAATATTTTGACGAATAGAATAAACAAGGAACAAAATACAGAGACCTTGAGTTCCAGCTACCTAAACCCGTGGCCATTGAGGACTTACTACCTACAATAAACAAAGAATCAAATTAAATTCTATTTTCCTCACTAAATCCCACTTTTCTTTTATAGTTATTCAGCTACTATATATTAATTGAGAATCCCTTTAAAACGACCTTTAAATGTATAGAACATCATAAATGAAGCTGACCTCGAGAGTGCTAAAGACCAGTCGCATTCGGCTAGCCACAACGGACGGCTCCTCCGCTTGTCCCATCACTGCCATTTGCTCCAGCTGAAGAGTTTTCACCGGCAGCCTACACTTACCGGTACGGTTCGGTAATGGCATTTTCGATATGAACAACAACATAGCCGAACCAAATCCAAACATATTGATCTTACCATGCCATTCCCCTAATATAGTATGCATTGGCTATAACCGCGCAAAAGCCTCTCCATTTGCTTAGAATTTCATCTGAAACCGAAGGAGTCGATGACCATCTCACGATCGTTGGTTGCGGCGTGCACAAGATTGTGATGAATACAATGCTAAGCCACAATATGCATTCATCCACCTATATGGAGTTATAACCAACAGCTCAAAAACTGATAAGACAGAGCTAAAGACTTAGCGATCACAAGGTTCTTGGTAATGAACTAACTAAACCTCGGACAGCAAAATCTTGGATTTAGTTTGTGTGCTTCC
>OVBB01000351.1:4525-19090 GCA_900406415.1 Isatis lusitanica
TCAAGGATCACAAATTTAGTCAAAGTATATTTAATGTAAGACAAAATTAGACTATCATCATAAAGTTCTGATATCAAAAATCTTAAACTATACTAAATTTAATACTACAATGAATCTATATTCTATTCTTGATGAATTTTCATATTTATGTACATATACGATATCATTAAACATAGAATTTTATAAAATTATTTACTTAATTTATCTTTTTTTTTTATCTTAACATAAAATGTGCTGGCTTCCCAGTTTCCTATGACTTGCTAGGTGCAGCCATGTAATAGTTTTTGAGCAGAATGTGTCGCTAATGTTCATAAGACCTTTACAACTGTTGATCCACAACCACAAGTCACATTTTTGGGACACTACTTGCACCATTTCCTACGGAGATAACAATAAAATTCCAGATTTTGTAAACGTGCCATTATCTTCTGAACACAAAAACTTAACCTACATTTGACTTTTTGTGTTTCATCTTGAGCCTCTTTCGTTGGAAGTTTGAAACATTTCATTGCCGTGGGGCCTATTCAATTGGTTTGGGGGAACATCAACCAATATTAATATGTTTTTGTCATCACACAAAAAAGAAGAAGAAGAAGAGAAAGCATTCGATTAGTACCATTAGTCCATTACCATGTAAGCCTTACAGAAGAGTCTCTTAGAACTTGACATAAGAAAAAGAAAAAAAGACAGACTTGAAACTTGAAAGCACTAACTTACAACATATACACTAGTTTCCCAGGTCGATCTCCATGTACTTTCCGGAAAACCTTGATGGCCTCATCAACGAATCCAGAATCAGTAGCAACAGCTCCAAAGATTGCCCTAAAGCCAGCACAAACGATGGCCGGGTTTGATGCGTCAGTCTTGGGAGAAACCCTAATAACCCTCTCCAAACCCAACCGGTTTCCATCAAGAGCACACGAGGAGTTCACACTCGAAGCCTCTGCTATCAAACGGTTCAGCGCCTTGGAGGAGATATCGAAATCTTTAGCGAGAAAATGAAGAGAGACGGAGGTTTCAATGATGTGGGTTCCAAGAACACTGAGGGCTTTGTTGTTCTCTTGAGAGAAGGAACCATGAGTCATCGCACGGCGAAGAAGGTTGATGTTGGTGAACTTGTAGCTACACCCCAAAAGAAAGGAGACAGACAACTTTAAACCACAATCATATCTTAAAGCAGAGTGATTCAACTTGATTAATACAGAGATACATGACGAGAGTATCTATCTAATCTAATACAAGTTGTCAAATTGTGGAAACCTTAGCAGAAGCAATAATCCTCCGAATCAGCAACAATACGAAATGACTAGAATTGTACCCAATTTGCGATTGCAGCGTTGTAAGATCCGAGGAGAATGATTCGATCCTTGAATTGGTTTCAATTGTGGCGCCAACCTGCAAGAGACGAAACGGATCGTCTTCCTATTTAGACCCAAAACAAGAAAAACAGTTAAAGAGTTTTTGGAGAAGCGAGGAATGAGGAAACACCTGAGACAGCGAGGAGGAGAAGATCCCGATGACGGCGAGAAGAAGAAGTTGAGTGGTCACCATAGTTGAATTCGTGTTTCTTTCACCACCGACTGTGGAAAACCTCTCCCTCTGCTTCTGACTGAGACTTTACGATTTACGGAGTATAAGTGTATAACCAATTTCATATCCCAATTTAAACCCCTTTTGAGGCTGTTCACCATATTCATCGTAATTTCGTAAAGCCATAAAGCACAATATGCTTTTATTCATTTATTTATAACTTTCATTAAATGACATTGCTTTATCTTAGCTTTTCATGTGGAATTTGTTCTGTTTAGCTTAATAATATTAGAACTAAGATCACATCAAGTGTCAAAAAAGATCTATACAAAACAAAACTATACATTACAAAAAATCAAAATTTTATGTATTATATTACATAAAATGCTATTAAACAGTTGATAAAGCTTGTTAGTTATATCAAGTGTATAACTAACAAGCACAGACTACATGAATATTTCAGTCATTCTTTGTATCCGCACAGGTTTCTTAATCTCATCTGGAAACATGTTTGTGCTGGCAAGAAGAACTCAAGCAAGAAGTGGGGAATATAACCGAGATCATATTTTCTCTCTTTTATATTTCATAATAAGGGTACACATTATGACAATCTTCTTATTATCATAATCTAAAACGAAGGAGAATCTTGGATCACCAGATTCTTATATACACTTAGTTAAAGGTCTGGGATCTTTCTCTCCCTCTGTACACCCGTGATGTGTGTTTTCCGATAAAATCATATCAAGTACTCGTTGTAGACTAAGAAGACGGCTTCCGGATAATCTTTAGGGAGGCTATTGATGTGCAGGTAGAAGCGAAGAAGATCCTCTTTCGTGACCGTCTCTGGATCCACCACATCTTCCTCGCACGTCAGCACCCACAGATCCTCTGAGTTCACTCGCTTGATGCTCCCTCGACAAAACGGGCAAGACTCAGACTTTGTGTTCCAGTTCCGGTAACATTTGATGCACATGGCATGGCAACAGTTTGGCAACACCATCTTGGTGCAAGGCTCTAAGCAAATCCCGCACTCCTCTTCTCTTTCCGAGTCAACGCTAGCCATGAATCTGTTGCCTTCGATGCCATACTTCTTGTTGATGGCTTTTGGATTCGGATACCACAAGCTGTCCCCGGGTAAGTCAGCAAAGTTCATGTGAAGTCGCTCGAGTGATGGTAATATAACACCTGCGTCATTTAGCCAAAGCCATGTTCTATAAGACTGAGCCAATAGTGGAAAACAAAACCGTATCTAAAAAGAGCTCAAGCCTTACCGTAAAATTCCCTGATTGTAGCTTTCCTTCCGTACCTGGATAGATTCCACCGCCCATCAGCACGTACCTGTACAAGACAAAGAAGACACCTATAAAACAAACAAGCCAAGGAGGAAAGGAGAGAAGCAATCAGGGAATCTAAAATGCTCACACGCACATGCGTAAGCCGTGTAATAAAGAGATACATATAAATGGTAAGAACCTTGTAGATGAGTATGTGGAAGAAATCAAAATATCTTGGAAGCAGGCATGAGAAATCCATCCATTGTAGCAGGAATATGAAGAAAGGAGCCAAATTGCTGCAGACCAATTTCATCTGAAGTCGAACACCGCTCTTTCCCATGGGAATCTCACCAGCCCTGAACCAAAATTTCGACACTAACCAGTTACTACTATTAGAACACATAAACTATTCCATCTAACAACATATGCCTCAGAGACCACACCACACAGATACCAAAAATGTGGACCATTTCTGCAATATTCCAAAGTTCGTGATAAAGACTGAGGATGAGAATATGCATCAAACTGCAGCAGAGAAGTGAAGCCCCAAGTGGGTTTTGGCTAATTCAATTCCTAAATTCCTCAATCAGCGAACCATCAAGATAATCAACTACCACACCACTCGCGTTGATTTGATCATCAGAACGGTAAACCCAGAAAATCAGAAATCAAAACTAAAGAAAATTGAAACGAAAGCGAGATAGAATCCGATGACTCACAGTCCATTGGCGTGCTCTATGTCAGCCTCAAGAATCTTCAAAGAGTCCATGTAAGAAGACTTGGTCAACTGATAATACATCTCCTTCCCTTCTCTCTTCTCTCTCTCGATGAAGATATTATTACAAAAGGGCAAGACAAGAAGAAGAAAGAACAGAGGAGAGAATCCAAAGTTTGGCTCTTGAAACAGACAATCCTTGGAACAACCCGATGAACAAAACAACAAACGAGATTAAAGCAGATACGTCTGCTTTTCTCCTCGTCTATCTATAATATCTCTTCGGTTTTTGCTTTACAAATTCTAGAAAAAGATAAAAAGAAAAAATAAAAGTTTGGAAGAAAAAAAAGCGACTTTTCGCTCTTCGATATTTTGCGGCCAGAGAAAGAGACAGACTTCGTGAAAGCCAAGGCAAAATGAAAAATGGAGTATCTTTTTTTTTTCTTTCTCCCCAAACTTTAATTAATTTTGGTTCTCTGTTATATAAGAGACCATAAATTGATTTGTAATGTCGAAATGGATGATGCGATAACGAGTTTGTGCTAATGTAGAGGAAAATAGCTTTTGTCCTTATCTATAAAACATTATATGCTTTCTGTTGGCAGGTCTTCTTTACCAAATTGGCATTTTTTTAAGAGAATTTGCATCCTATATACAAGGAAATTTAGGAAATTGGTGATCTAACCATGGCCCACTTTTGACACTGTTACTTTTTTTTTATTACGTCGATGCCCTTGTATATGCCGATACATATTATATTGCTATTACCTATATTTGGCTATGCTACGTAGTGTAATGATTTAGCCAGTCCCGATATCTGTGTAAAGTGTAATGATGTACCCACGCACCTATATCTGTGACAGAGCTATCTCTGTGTCATTTCTTCTCTACAATCTATCTGCATGTCAGAAATTATTAATTAGAGTATTTCTGAATACTTCTACGATACAAGTTACTCTCTCACAGAGATATTTATTTGGTTATCCGCCGCAGAGAGAGAAACCCAAAGACTCATACCTTCTTCTGTTTCTTCGCTCGTTCTACTGAATCATTGATCTCAGTTTTATTTTGAAAATTATCCCTCATCTACCTGTTAATTAAGCTAAAAATTGGGTCTTTTACTTTTCTACTTTCCATCCCATTAGCATTACACTTCCTGTGAAGCGTGGAGAAGGTAATCAAACAAACTTGTTTCTCTCTCTGTTCTTGTTATTCTCATCGGATTTATCGTAGCTGTCCTTAGTTCCTAATTGTTTCAATATTTGTAGATGGTGTCTGCTCGATTAGTCGACTCTCCTCCTCCTTCTCCGATTCAGACCACCGGAGAACTTCCGCCGAGATTGTTTGCCGCCGGCGAGGAACCTAAAGGAATTAGGGTTACAGCTTACCAAAAATCTAGGTATATTCCAGCTATTTTAAACGCCCTTACTGTTGATGAGATCGAGTTCCTTCAAAATTCTCCGTTTGGAAAGTTCATCTCGTTAGCCGAAGAACCAACTTTTTCCGGAAGATTTGGGCGTTTCCTTATGTCTCGTCAGTTGAAGACTAGGAAGAAGCATGAAACTTGGTTTCTCTTCGCCGGCGTTCCTGTTAGATTCTCTCTTCGAGAATTTGCTATCGTGACTGGACTTCCATGCGGGAAATACCCAAAGAAGTCGAAGAAAAGGATGCGTAAAAATATTTCGGAGAAACCATATTGGCCTTCTTTGTTTGGAAAATTGGAGTCTGTCACTGTTACATCTGTTATCACGATGTTGAAGAAGAGAACCGTTTCAGACAGAGATACCAGAATCAAGTACGCTTGTCTCGCTCTCATTTCCTCCGTTTTGTTGCCAAGCTCTCACTATCCAAAGATTTCTAAGGATCATGCCGAGCTAATCAAGGATTTAGATGCATTTTTCTCATATCCATGGGGGCGACTATCGTTTGATATGCTAATGAGTAGTATGAAAGAGCGCAACGAAATCTCTTATTCACAAGACACGGTTTCAGTTCCTGGGTTTGGATTGGCTATTCAGTTAGTTTTGACAGCCGCTGTTCCTGCTCTTACGGAAGTTGTTGAAGAGAAGACTAAGGAATCGTCCGGTTCCGATGATGATGACGATGAAGGGGAAGAAGTTGGTAATAGTTCGCCTGTAACCATTAGTCTCCATCCGGGGCATGCGAGGGAGTTGGACACGAAGGCAGTTGTAAGTATACATCTCCCTTTAGTGAAGTGACGATTCACCTGTTTGTACGGCTAGAGTTAGTAGTCTAAGCTGTGTTAGTTAGATTCGTTAGTTGTGTAACTCTAGATGTATACATATTAATAACTATTGTCCGGCTATTGTTGTCGTAAACTGCATTCTAAATTGTACAATTGCCATATCGTTTAGTTGGTCCGTTTATTTCCGTCTATAAATATAAAGAAATTTTGGCTACACTAATTATTAGTATGGTTGATGAGAAGAATAAGATGCAATTCTGCTGATTGTATCTGGTGTTTTAANGTCCGTTTATTTCCGTCTATAAATATAAAGAAATTTTGGCTACACTAATTATTAGTAAGGTTGATGAGAAGAATAAGATGCAATTCTGCTGATTGTATCTGGTGTTTTAAGTGAAGCCACGTTTTAACTGCTTCTCAATTTTGTAGACGCCCGTGCAGTCTATTATTGACGGAGACGTAGATGATGCTTCAGTTGGTTGGTCTGACGAGGAAGATGACCCAAGAGTAGATAATTTGATAGACCTCATAAAAGTCGGTCATAGTTTCAAGAAAGAAATGTTTAAAGGTGGGGCTACGAAAGCCGACGTTAACCGCATGCGTGAAGAGGCGAAGGCAAAGAAGCTACTGGAGGAACAACAAGCCAAGCGCAAGAAGAGGACAACTGCATCGGTTCCTGTTGAGCCATTTGTTTACGCAACTGACGTTGCGTCTGTAGTTGTGGAGGAGATGAAGGGAGAGTTACTCAAGTTTGAGGAGAAGCTGAAGAACTGTAGTTTGACCACGTTACAACTAAAGTCGGCTTTTCAAATGTTCAGACGCAGCATGGAGAAAGACATATCCACGAAGATCGATAATGCGCAGTCAAATATAATCACGGCGTTGAAAACATTCATCGTGGATACTGTTAACCAGGTTAATCATCCCCCTGGAGTATACTCGCCACGACAGCGCAATCAGGCGGCTTTCAAATCCTCCTATGTCGGCAACCATGACTCTTCCAAACGCGGACGAGACAGTGAAGATGTTAGCGACGACGTCAACCATAACAAACAGAATTACAATGGGAGTGATGAGAATGGCAACCACATTTCAAAGGATAATGATGGGGTAAATCTTTGTTAGCTTTAATTTTCCAAGAGAATTACTGTATGTAATGCTACTCATCACGGTTTACTACAGCCTGTTTCCAGCAACCCTTGTTCACCTTCTCATGAAACGAGAGACAAAGAGAATGAAACACCTCACGAAGATTCGACAAACCACGAGGGGATGGGACAGGAAGCAGATGCGGGGGAAGGAGATAACGACTTCCAGGTACATTATCAAAAGGAGCATTACTCGTTGTCCCCATAACATTACATATATCATTTTCATTGCCTAAGTTAGCTATATTAGCCATAACAATTACCTGTTAACCGATTATGCATATGAATAACAGGTTGACTTGACGCCCCCAACCTTCTCTCTACAAATAACGCAGGTGGAGCGTGAACTTGCACTTGAAGAAACCACTGGTGCGTTGTTGAGAGAAGACAATGGGGCCATCCATGCTACTGAAGAAGAGGCTGTTGGTACAGAGCATATTTTAGAGGTAGTTTTTTCTCTTTCAGGTTCACATACTAAAATATGAGTGGTTTGCGAGTTCTGATAATTGAATAATAAGTAGTACTTACGAGGATGATTTCGGAAAACAAACTACTCAATGTAGGATGATTTTGAAATACCATCTTTCTCCATTGGTATGACGCAAGAGGAACGTGAGATAGCACTACGGAAAAGGTCTCTCAACTTTTCTGATATTGTCCAGGAACCCAATACTGTAAGAATCACTTCTACTATTTGAGATTGGAGATTTATTTACGTATTTGAGTACATGTTGCTACTGATTAGCTTACGTATATATAGAGTGTTAGACGTAAAACCAGAATTATATATAGGATAAATTAATAGTTAGTCAATAGTTTGGACAATTGGTTGTCTTGTGTGTTGTCTAAAACGTAAGCCTTCCAGGGGGACCAAGCGAGTGAACATCTTTCACCTAGAAGCACAAATGTTGAGAAGGATCCAGCTGTGTCCCCACAACGTAAAAGAGTTAAGACAGTTGCTCGGGCACTTTTATGGGGGCAGAAGGAAAGTACTTTGCGACATCAGCAAGATAGAGAGGCTCATGTTGCTTCACGGGTAGAAGGAGAGAACATGGATTTTAGTCTCAAGTTTAAGAAGCTGTTGGTCCATAGATGTTATCCCTTGTAAAAACTTCAAACTCTTACAAATAACATCTTCTGGTTTGCTTCTCAATATATAATATAATTAACCTTCTCATGATATTTGTGCAGTCCAATCAAAGCTGCTGGGGAATTGGTATCTGCTGAAGAAATATGTGACATTGGTGAAAGGAAATCATATATTCAGAGTACGGTAAGTATTATTTAATGAGTTGCTTCTTCCTATACCACATCATATTACCAATCTAGATGTTTCTAATACATTTGCTTGCGTTATTTGCAGATGGTTGATGTACTTATGCGCTATACGAGAGTCTTGTTCACAGGATCTTCAGTGTCTGCGGCTTTCTTCGATTCAAAGTTTTTCACACTCCTTGCGGAAGAGTATGGGAAGTTCAAAAAACTTCAGAAGAAAGGAAATCATCACTTCTCAAACCAGTTGGTACGTTATTTTGATCCAGTGAATTGCTGCGTCCCTGTTCCTTGTTGTTTCTATTTCCCTTGCACTTTGGACAACAATCATTGGATGGGACTCTGTGTCGACTTCACGAACGGTGCGCTTGTTGTTCTCGACTGCAACGCTGTGATTCGCACGGATTCGGCATTGGAAAAAGAACTAACACTCGTAGCAGAGATGTTCCCCTATCTATTGAAGCAGTCTGGTAGGAAGCTAACAGTCCGCAATCTCAAGCCTCTTCTAATACAGAGGGCTAAGTTTGTGCCTCAGAACGCCATTCGCACAGATTCTGGTGTGGCGACAGTTCTCCTCATTCAGTCACATGCTATAGGTGGGCCTGATCTTTGTGCATTTATCAATCCGGAAACAATTGCCAAGGAGTCCCAGAGGCTTGCAGTGATGGTTTACGAGGAATATCGTAATTTGTTGTAAGTCGCAGCTCGGTTATGTCGATAAAGGGTAACTTGTCACCCTTTTGTTTACTATGTTTGTTAAGTCCGTCTTTAACTTTGGATATGATACTACTTTGTCTTAATAGCGTTCTATATGTACCGCTACTGAACTTATTATGTGGTTTAAGTTTGTTAGTACATGCCACAACGGCTGCATAACAATGTAGTTCTCTTTTTTCCAAATGCGTAAAAGTATGTGACTTACGNGAACTTATTATGTGGTTTAAGTTTGTTAGTACATGCCATAACTGTTATCATAACAATGTAGTTCTCTTTTTTCCAAATGCGTAAAAGTATGTGACTTACGTTAAGAATCAGTTTTTTTAGGGTGTGATAAGCCAATAATCGGATAACAAAGACATTATCGACAATTATATTAACTTAGAAGACTAACTTGTAACTTGAGACATATAGGACTATCAATAACGTTGATAACATTGTGTCGACTGAAACCATTCCAATTAATAGTATGAAGATCGCAACTTGTATTCTTACTCTTATAGTACTGGTAATTTAGATGAAAACTCTATATATCCACGGTGTATAAAAGAGAGTGACCGTTATTTATTACCACAACCAGCTTAGTAATACATGCCACAACCCTTATTCATGATAATACATTTCATTTTAGACATATTTATAAGTCGCTCCCAGTATTAGGGACCACCATCAGTACATACACCTTTCAGCTGCGATCACTCCCTTTATCATGTTTTCTTCTATCATATGGCTGCTTTGCATGTTGCTCGGTTATGGCCGATGCCGTTGCAACGGCTGCATACCGTACGCTTTCTTATCTTCCTTGATTTCTGCGAGAGCTATATACGGAGTTAGCAAAATTCTTAAATTGCATAATAATATGTTGAATACAGAAGCTTACAGTAAATTCTCCTCTGGACAAGTAACGCTTCTTACGTGGCCTTCCAGGAGGGCGTCTGGTAGACGGTGGGAAAAGACTAATATCAGCTATTGCGGTGGCCAATTCTTCAACTCCATCTTCTTGTCTTCCAGGGTATATCTGTTTCCGGTATGCTGCCTGCAAATTCTTTGCAGTGTACTCCTCGGCGACAAGTGAGTCTACTCGGACTTTTGCCTTCATAGCCGCTGCTACGGCATGTGGGCAAGGAATACACAGTTTCTGGAATGCAAAACAGCTACAACTTTTGTTAGCTATGTCCACGACATATGTTATCCCCTTTTTGTCTCGAACCTCAAATTCGTCGCTGTTAATCTTTTGCACTTCGAGGCCACCTGATAACTCGAAATTTGTTGCTAAGATTTCCATAACTCGCGGCGAAATACTATCAGATCCACACTTACCGGTGTCGCGGCAGATCGAGAACCAAGTCATTAGTTTGCACCTTATGAACTCGATAAGGGGTACTATGGGATGCTCTCTAGCTTCCTTTAGCACAGCGTTCCAAGACTCAGCGATGTTGCTGGTCATAATATTGTAGCGGTTCCCATGGAAATGAGACCGGGACCAATGCTCTAGTCCTATTTGTAGCAGATAATCAGCACATGCGGGATCTTTGATGCGAATTTGTTGGAAAATGGAAAAAAATTCAGCAATCGTGAAAACTCTTCCCGCCTTAGCAACTAGGTAGCCAAGTTGCTTGCTTTTGAAGTAAGTCCGGATGTTTCGTTTCAAGTGAACGATGCAAGCGCAGTGTGCAGCCTTGTTGTATACCTACGAACAAGTTGTCAATCATATGTCGAAGTAACAAATTAATTATCAGAAATCTAACAGTGTATCATCCAACTTTATTATTGGTCAATTTATACCTCTCTTATCCCATGGTAGATAGATGCATGTCTGTCCGACACGAAAACGAGACTTTCTTCATTTGGTACGAATGAAGATAGGTTTCGGAAGAACCACTCCCACGAGCTATCATTCTCTCCATCAACCACTGCAAAGGCTAGAGGGAATATTTGATAATTCCCGTCTTGTGCCGATGCGGTGAGGAGGCAACCAGCGTATTTTCCTTTTAAGTGAGTACCGTCGACCACTATTACTTTCCTCATGTATGCATATCCACTGATAGAAGCACTCATAGCCACAAACAAATACTTGAAACGTTCACCCATATTTTCATCCATCTCCGTTTTTAGATCTACATGAGTCCCTGGATTGGATAAGATTAAACTCTTGAGGTAAGCCGGTAGTTGTTGGAATGATTCTCCACATGATCCTTTTGCATAATCCATAGCAAGCTCACGAGAACGCCAAGCTTTCCAGTAAGATATACGAACATCATGAGTTCCTTGCATCATATGTCTTATATCATTTGGTCGGATCCCTCCGCCTGGTCCAGTGAACCTAGGGCGCAGTATTTCTCCAATAACGTTGGTGGTTGCTTGCCTGGCATAACCTGTGCGCTCATCAACCGTGCAGGAATGTGTAGGTTGAATTCTTCGCACTTCAAACATGTCAGACTCATCTAATCGGACAGCGTAAACACGCCACGGACAGGTGGCACCACAGCATCGAATGACCATTGCTTCGGGAGCTGAGCGTGGGACCCTGAATCTGAACTTGTTGTTTATTGCGTATATGGCCATGTGAGTCTTAAAAGACTCTCGATTTTTGAATACCATCCCAACGAAGAGGTCGGTTTGATTGTTGATGTAGTCTCCTACATTGTCATTGTCCCATTTAAATGATTAGATATGAATACCGAAATTCAAAGCTAACGTCTGCAAATAGTCGTTGAGCAACACATGAATCACCGCATGTAGTATGTGGTTAAAATATAATTTAAGAAACAGAACTTTTAACATTGCATTAATGCGTCCATAACAAATACATTAGCCGTTGAAATCATATTGTTACCCGCTTACATTATAAATTCCATAACCCCAAAAAAGGACAACTGAGTAATGGAATTTATATTGTTATCCGCGGGACATCTGATATTAAACGTTATAAAATACCAAAATAGACCAACACCATCAGATACCACGTCGCCTAATCCCCAAACAGTTACATAGACATACTCCCCAAAAACCTGCATCAGAGTACATAACTAATAGGCGTTCAAAGTCTTCATATTAATATATTCCTTAGATATCCGATTTAAACCCACCATCTGCGTCGTCTTCCCCAGCCGAGTTGCCTTCATATGGCACCATTTGTCCTCCAATAGCATCACTCCCGTTTGCCACATCGACATGTGTCATGTCCTCAGGTGCTGTGTCGTCCGAAGGGAATGGAGGTTGGTTGATCGATGTACCTCCTGCTAGGTAATGTTAGTAAATGTTGAATAGTAATGGATTGAAACCATATATTTTTTCATTACCTAAACCTTGGTTAGCAAGTGGAAGTGGGGTTTCGGAGATGCTGATCATGGCATGAGGTATCACTTCTTCTTCAAGAACTCCACGAATATTGGCTGGACCACGTGGGGAATTGATGTTTGTGGACGAACCAGTGCTAGATCCTTCATCTTCGACAGCAGCAAGTAAGGGCTGGGTTAGCGGAGGGGTTAGACCAATATCCACCAACACTGCAGGGTCTAGGTCCATATTAACGGGTCCATCTATCTCAAATGCAGCAAAGTCAGTGTATTCTGCATTGAAGAGACCATTCCAGAACTCGGCAGCATCATCCATCCCTCCTGTCGTCAATGGTAGACCCACTTGTCCAAATTCATAATCTGGGTTATCAGGCGGTGGAGGCATGTTCAGATCAACAGAGACGAGAGGATGCAGGACTTGCTGCTGATCTGTACACATCATATAAAAACATGTGTATCAGTGCTATTTTATGATGATATATGACGATAGATGTATGCTAGTTAGGTAATAAATTATCCGGATACTATATAGAATATATAGCTACGCAGTACATTACGTCTAATAACTATATTTGCAATATACAGACTATACACTTCTTATATGAAACCCAAATCTAATACTGATATTTTCGATCTCTGAGTACATATACTATCGTTTATCACTTTATACAGTATATTATGAGTAGTTAACAATATTCCTAGTGTACAAACGAGCATTGAGGGAATAAACAAGAGAACATATATATTAACGAACAACAAGGTCCATTATGTATTGCTAGAAAATTCGTGAAAGTCATGTTGTAAGTTTACCTCCTATGTGTTGTATTGCTGTTGGGATGCTGTTGATGATGTCCCGATTTGGTCCCATTTGGTCCTCGTCCTCTATGAGTATTATTTCTCTGCAGGCGTTTGTGTTCAGGACATGTCCAATACCTGTAGGCTGTGTCATCTCAAGGTGAACTCTATGGATCACGAGCATCTCTTCCTCAGTGAAAACAGAGTTTAAGACATCTTCACTTGCCTCTATCATCCTTCCGCTAACTAGACCTTCAAAGTTTCGTTAACACAAACAGACTCTGCTGTTATTACATGTTTGAATGTATGGTTTTGTTAAGATTACTCATGAATACATTGATTACCTTCAAAAGCGGCGCGATCTCTGTCAGTTATATTTTCTCCAACCGCGTAAGATGTCCCCCCTACAGTGAAGTTTGAACGCCGCTGGAACTGGTATGATGCAACGGCCTCGCTTCCGGCGGTTACAAAGATTATTAGCTCGCTGAACCACCCTCTGATATCCATGACTTTAGTCACATCGGTGTCGTTCCTGATTTCGACCGGTGGTGTCTTCTTTCCTTCCGCGCCTAACATCCACTCCGGTAACTGGTAAGTGAGAACAGTGGGGGTTCTCTCGCTAATGCCGTACTTGCTCCTCACCAGTGCGAGCAGCGGCGGGAATTTTTCATCATCACGGACCATTATGCCAAATCCCAAATCAGCCCCATCAGCTTCAAATTCCCACTCATCATTCACTCGTTTCATCCATCTTCCAAGCTGAAGACGAACGATCCTCGACATCTGTCATGAAAAGGAAATGAATTTCTTAGCTTAGGGTTTTGTCGAAAGATAAAAAAGTTGCTCTTTTTGAAGATTTTGTAAACGTTTTTTTCGTTATCGTCAGTGGCAAAGACTGATAGTGAAGGTATAGTTTGGATTTTAGCAAAGATACCATTTTGGGTCTTATAACGCATCCAAGATCTACTTTTTAAAGCTGTAAGATAGATGAACCAAGATTCCCGACAACTATTTATACTTTCAGGTAAGAATAATAAGATATTAATGGTCCCCAACCACAGACAGTACTTACCGAGAAATGTAGGGTAGGATATTGATTAGGTAAATACGATAGCCAAATTTAATAAAGTCGAGCCGTACTATACCTTTTTTTAGATCTTGTCGGGGTCGATGCTCGCAATCTTCGGAACCGGTGAACAAAGATATAAGCTGGGGAACTTTTTTGCTTCAGTTTTGTTTACTCTGTGACTTCCGGGTATATGCATATATAGAGGATAACATTGGTGTTGGAGATACATATAATCTATACATACATGAAGTGAAAATCTTTCACAGATATACCATTAAATGCAAGCCGCCTGACACACACAGATATTATCTATAGTGATGATTACTCTACTTAGCCGCGTGTAACTCTACCTCCTACCAAGTTGCTGGATAATTTATAATTTATAAACGCACATAATTACTAACATTATCTCTTCTTTCAAGCTATGGTGTTATCCGTCATTTCATCATACACGGAGCTACAGTAATCTAATTTAGAAAATTTTTTGGTTACTTACCTAATTTCTCGGTCCTTCTACGTTATCTAGTTAATTAACTCTTT